>PVHY01020269.1:0-25800 GCA_004024945.1 Uropsilus gracilis | reverse complement strand
GCGCTGGTGCCGCATAGCGGCGCCGGCGCTTTTGGGTTTCTGGATTCCTTTAATGGCCCTTATATCAACATGTAACTGGAATATACAGTTGTCTAAGCACTGAAACTACCCCAGTATCCAAATAGGAGAACATTATCTTCCATGTAGTATACACACTACAACTAAGATGAAGTAAATATTAATCATAGCTATTTAAGAGTATGTTTTGCTGGGGTCTACTTACCAATTCTGTAATAATGATCCAATTTATCCCAGAGAGTTTCATTATCGGGTCTCGGAAGATTAATGCTTTTAAGAGGTTCATAAACAGAACCTGAAAGAAAAATGAAAGTCTATCAAATTCAGTCATTTCACCCAAATAAACAAAGAAAACTTCTAAACAAATGAAACAGTATTACTTAGCAATCTAATTTTCATTTTTATACGTGAACTACAGTATTTCAATACTGGTATAATCTGTGGTGGGGGGAAGAAATAAATATACTAGTAACAAATACAGAAAGGTTAATAAAAACCTGATGGAATATCGCCTCTCCCCCACCCCTCCACCCGACCCCCACTCCTGCCTTCTAACTCTCAAGTCAATGCAATTAATTCATATGAAGACTGGTCCTAACAACTCAAATATTTCAGTAATAATGTGACAGACACTGTTTCAATAATTTTATTCTCTTTTGAAAAACATGTATTCAAGCTCTGAAATTAAAAAATTAAAAACATATTCCTCTGCTCAAGCTTTTTTATGCTATGGTCTATCTAATGATCATACCTCAAAAACCTCAGGGGGTAAATATAATATTCACTTCTCCAAATCCATCAACCTACAAATATTCAAATAATTTTCACACTGAGAACACTAAATCCCCCTCTTCTTTCTCAGTAGATAATACTCTTGCTTTATTATCTGGACTATAAGCATTTCTACTTCTCAGTTACGAAAACAACTCCAAGATCTTAGCAGAACACACTGCTCAAAAACTACAAAATATACAATAATCATGATAATTTACCACAAAATGGATCCAGAAAATTGTTCACTTGACTAGTGCACTTTCTCAACTGCTGACTGAAAGGAAGACATCTGAACTTTCAGCCATCAGACTAAGTACCAGCTCTCACTCTTGTTAAAAGCACTCAGAAGTCACCAACGTTTCAAGGTCATAATTAATCCACCTCTGGATTCAGGTAATGCAAGCCATATCATCTAACAACACAGAGCAAGAGTGAACCTATAATTACCTGGGGCAGAATGGGGGAGGGTGGGATGATGTTGATATGTATTAAGAATCTGTTTTTATGGAAAATTAAAGCATTTATGCTCTCAAAATTGCTATGCCCAAAATTCTAGTTTAAAGCCAAGGAACTGGAATTGTCTTTATATATAAGCAGACAGAAAATATAAAGGAAGTAAGGAAAGGATCTAAGCATTTTAGTCAATAATTCCATTATCTTCTGTTGGAAAGAGATAATATATACAAAAATAATACAAAGATGTTACAAATTAAAAGACAATACAAGATGATAATACAAAAAGACCTACTCAGAGTGAAGCGATCTTTAAAAAAAAAAAAAAAAAAAGAAAAGAAAATCAGGAATACAAAAAGACCTGATGTGAATAAAGAACTATTATGAAGGGAGAAGGAATCTTCACAATGGCATCTGCCCAGAAGTATTATAGTATAACCCCACAGTGAAAAGTGGAAACCAATAAACATAGGAAAACATCATAACTCCAGCAGAGAAGAAAGGCCCTCCCAAGTCATATCTTCTGCTACCCTGCATCTAATTAGTTCTGGGTAGATATAAGCATATGCGCAGCCAACTGGGATAGAATAATATGGTCACTTATTTGCACATTAGGGGATACACTCTGGGAGTCTACTCACTCTCAGTGAAGCTCATTCAGAAATTAATAAAATCAAACACAAAGCATAACAAAATCTAAATTGTATATATACATATATAAGGAACTAAACTATCTTGTTGGGGTGAAAAAATTGTGGCTGAGTAATATATGTTTTTATTATGAGTTCAATTAGTATTAGTAGAGCTAATATTAACTTTAAATAATAAAAAATTAAATCACCTGAAGTTGTATATTTACTTGCATTGCAATTTAGTAAGCAACTTGTGCAAATGGATAGACAGAAATGGACTATGAAAAGCTAAAATCAATTTACATTATAATGTTAGGTGAATTTATTTTAAAATACTGTTGAATGATATTGTACAATGGCTTTTAGATCAAAAAATACTTACTTGCAATTTTTTTTAACTACATTTAAGATGACACTTATCTCCTAAAAAAGACTAAAAGGAGTCTGTCATTTGTTCTCAATAAAATAACTGACTCTTAGAAGTAATAATAAATAGGCAAAACAGAAGCTAGGTTTTTCAATAAAATACATTTTCATGGAGAGTTAAAACGGATGCTCAAAGCATACCAAAATAGTGCAAAGGTAAAATCACCTAATTAATTAAGAAGCAGTATTTTCTGACATCATCCTGTATCTAAAAAGAAAGCCTATCATGAGCTATAAAGATCTGGATAAGATAATTGTTAATATTTTCATGATCAGCACTATACTGCTACTCAAGTAACTGCATACAATCAAATAAGGAAGTAACATACAATTTATGGAGAACACCTGAAGTCCAGGTGAAAAGTAACTAATGGTAATGCTTTAAATAAGAACTAGATGTCCAGACTCTACCCACCAAATGACAGAAAACAAAGAGCTGGATAACTTTTACCACTAAACACAAATGAAAAATAAATAAATTAGTTCAAATGATGATCTGAAGATTCTGCTACAGAGACATTAGATTTTCCTGAAGGTTTTGTGTGGAGGTTGATGGCCTAATTGGAGATAGTAGACAAAGGTAATCCCAGCCATGGCATCAGGACAGGCTGGAGATTGGGCATGATTTCCATAAGACATGGCGAATATTACTAGAGAACAGTTAGAATGGACTGGCGCAAAAATGCACACAAGCACATGTACAATGAGGTTAGAGTGCGATAATCAGGAAATAGGTGGCTATGAATTTCACTGGGGAAAACTGGCAAACAGCAGTGGCGATAAGGGATGCACCTTCTCTTCTCCTTCATAAGATCACAAGAAGGAAAAAATGGATGCAGCTTACAAAACACATGATCCCTGTGTAACTGCAGAGAATTCTCAAATGACATAGAACATTCTTGAGGATAGATCATAGCTGAGGCACAAACATAAAAAAATTATATGAAAATATAAATTATATCAAGAATCTACACTCTTTACAATGGAATAATGCTTTTGTTTCTCTATTTACTGGAGACAAATTCCACAAAGACATCACAGAAGCTATGTCCTGAAGTATGTAGCCTGTTTTCATCCATGTACTTTATGGTTTCTGGTCTTACATCTGAGCAACTGCTTTATTTTCAGTTAATTTGCCTGTATTTATTTGTCTGTGTTAATTTAATGGACACTACAAAATAATTTAGGGAAGAACACATCACAAAATAATTTAGGGAAGAACACATTTAGGAATGATATACATCATAAGTATTCACCAAAAGTGGAGCATCAAAACATATAATGTAATAATAATCAAACCAGAAAACAAAAATTGGAAGTAACACTATAGTGACTAGGGATTTCAATAGCCCATTACCAATGGAAAGATCAACCAGACAGAAATAAGAAAAACAATAGCTTTACACAAAGAACTAGACCAAGGAGTTTAATAAATACTTTTAGATCACTGAACTCCCCAAAAGTAGAACAGATGTTCTTCCCAACTGCAATTGGGATCTTCTCTAGGACAGATCACATACTAGGTCACAAAAAAAAAAAAAAAAAAAAAATTTATGACTACGGAAATGATATTAAGCATCTTTTCTGATCACAGTCTTAGCAAATCAGAAACAGAACACTGAAAGCAGGGGGGGAAAAAACCTGTGTGGGGAGATTGAACAAAAGAGGACTAATGGTTAGTGAAGAAGTCAGAGAAGAGTTTTTAAAAATACCACGCAACAAATGAGAACGAGGATCCACCACATCTGAGCCTATGGAACATGGCAAAAGCAGTACTGAGTGGGAGGTATAAATCAAAACAGGCCCAACATCAGTAAACAAGAAAGAGTTCTCATCTCTCACCTAGAAAGACTAAAAAAGATGGACAGACAGAACTGAAAGTCAGAAAAAGGGAGGAAATAATAAAAATCAGAGCAGAAATAATTGGAACAGAAATTTAAAATACAGTCCAAATGATGAAACCTAAAACTGACTCACTGAAGAAATCAACAAATTAGAGAAAACTCTAGCTAGGTTTATAAATAATAGTTGAAAACTCAAATAGAATGAGTTCAAAAGAGGAGAAACTTCACAAATATCTCTGAAATTCAAATGATCATCAGCAAGTACATCTGCATGCTAGTAACCGAATAACCTAAAAGAGGGACAAAATCTGAGACATTATTAGACAGAGTCAGGAAGAAATAGAAGATGTGAATAAAGAAAATAAGATGAAACAGTAATTTAAAAACCTATTAAAAACAATAGTCTAAGACCAGATAAACAAATTTAAAGCAAGCAGTGACCACTATAAAATTTTTAAAGGTTGAATGAGTCAAAAAAAAATTGGGGGTTATAAAATATTGACTAGAAAAATTCATTTATTCTAGAAGAAGACATAAAAAAATGGAAAGACATTTCCTGTTCATGGGTTGGAAGAATTAACTTTATCAATTTTAGTATATGTGCTGCCAAAGTGAGCACAGAATTAACATTATCAAAATGGCCATCCTACCAAAGGCAATCTACAAATTCAATATGATTCCAATAAAATTTCCCGTGGCATTCTTTAAAGAGATAGAAAAAATTACTAAAATTCATATGGAACAACAAAAGATCTCAACTATTCAAAACCCTCTTGACCAAAAGAAATGAAAATAGAGGTATTTCAATCCTAGACTTTAAATTATACTAGAAAGCCATAATAATTAAAAGAGCATGGTACTGGAACAAAAATAGACAATCAGACCAATGAAACAGTCAACTGAGTGTCCAGAAATATAGCCACATAGGTACGGTCACCTCATTTTTGACAAAGGGGCAAAAAACATACATTTGAACAAGGATAGCCTCAAAAAATGGTTCTAGGAAAACTGGGCAACTACATCAAAAAAATGAACCTAGACAACTCCCTCGCATCATACACTAAAACCAATTCAAAATGGATAAAAAACCTGGATGTAAAACCTGAAAACATAAAATACATAGAGGAAAATATGGGCAAAACACTCCAAGACTTACACTTCAGAAACCCCTTTTAGGATACATCTACAGATGCAAAAAAAAAAAAAAAAAAAAAAAAAAAAAAAAAAAAAAAAAAAAAAAAAAAAAAAAAAAAAAAAAAAAAAAAAAAAAAAAAAAAAAAAAAAAAAAAAAAAAAAAAAAAAAAAAAAAAAAAAAAAAAAAAAAAAAAAAATGAAGGAAAACGTAAACAGCTGGGACTGTATCAAATCAAAAAAGCTTCTATACAGCAAGAGAGACAATAACCAAACAAAAGCCTAACCAAATGAGAAAAAATGTTTGCCCCCCTTATAAGTGATAAGGGTCTGATAACAAAGTTCCACAAGAACTCAAACAACTTAGCAAAAACAAAGCAAAAAGCCCAATCAAAAAATGGGAGAAGACTAATAAGACTCTTCTCTGAAGAGGAAATACAAATGGCCTATAGTATATGAAAAAAATCCACACCACAGATAATCAGGAAAATGCAAATCAAAACCACAATGAGATATTACCATATCAAAATTAAACAAAAAAAAATGGGTAACAAATGCTGGCATGGATGTGAAGAGAAAGGAACACTTTCACCCTGCTGGTGGGAATGCAAACTGATCCAGTCACTATACAAAGCTGTGTGAAGGATCCTCAAACTACTGAAAAGGGAACTATCATTCAATCCAGCAATTCCACTTTTGGGAATATACCCAAAGGACACCAAAACACTAATTCAAAAAGACACCTGTATTCAGATGTTTATCACAACAGTATTTACAATAGCCAGCATATGGAAACAACCCAAATGCCCAGCTGATGAATGGTTAAATTAGATGTGGTATATTTATTTAATATATAAATTAATTTTATATATATTTATATATAAATTATATGTATAAATATTTCATTTACACAATGAAATATTATTATTCTGTAATCAAAACTGACAAATATGACACATTAGTGATAACATGGATGGATAGAGGGAATCATACTAGCAGAAATAAATCAGAAAAAAAAGACAGAAACCATATATTTTCACCTGTAGATGGGATATAAAAAAAAAGACCCAGAAAATGTCAAAATAATATGCTGACAATAGAACTGGGGCAAGAAATTAGGGAAGGGGGAGGGAGGGAAGAGGGAGAACAGGGAAAGGAGGAGCACAAGAAGATCAAAATGAAGGTTCACAGGTGATAAGGTGGAAGGAGAACCCTACGTAATGAATGATGTAATATCTATTTATACACACATATACATAAAAATCTAACAAAATGATGAATAAAAAAGAAAAAAAATGTTTATTCTAATAAATTGGGATCATCCCAAATTGCAGGATTCAAATAGATCAGTACAGTTTGAGTTATTACAACTTTCAAAAGCTATATAAAAACTCTAGTATCTTATAATATGGCACATGGCCTGCTTAATTTTCTCAGTTACAACAATTTTAATAACTCAGCTTTATGTACAGCTGTCTTCATGTCACTCTGAAAAGCCCTATAGCTGGGAACAATGTATAATGATTTTTTTAAAGTGTTTCATAGCACTGAATACTGGATATAGAAACTTAGTTAAAACAGGTAAAGAGCATACTTACTGTATTTCTTTGGGTCTTGGGTTCTTACAAAAAAAAAAAACCACAAAATTTGTGAAAACAGAATCTTAGCCTAAGGAATCAATTAACATCTGCCATATACGGTTTAACAATGATTCTCAAATTTTGGGAATTACGTAAGTTGAAGTTCACCAGCTCTAAAGGTTACAACATGAAAGTGCCTCCTTTAATGATGAGTGGCTAATTTTATATGCATTTCAGACATGCTAACAGTTGTGAATTTTCAGAGTCAGGAATGAGTCTCAGAAAGACTCAAAGTACAATTTTCTGAAGACTCTAAAGCATAGAGGTCAGTAAACTAATAAAAAATACATGTATAGAAGCAGAAAAAGACTAAATTCCCTGAGTTAATATGTTCTACAAATAATCAAACACTAGAAATAAGTGTAACTCCAATAGGAGAATGAGTAAATGACGGTATCTCCATTCAACAAAGCACCTAGAACCAGTTAAAGGAATAAGAGAGATATATTTGTAATATTATGAAAGACCAAAAGGTATAATGTGAAAAAATAATGTCACAGAATAAGAACGATGACTCTATGTTCAAAAAAATAATTTAACTATGCATGTTTATGTTTGCAAATGTTTATGCATATACAAATAACATTGCAAAGCCTAAAAAGGATACACCTCAAAATGTTAAAAAAAAAAAAAAAGATTACGACAAAGGAGAAGACAGAGATCTTTACACTCTTTCTCATGATCTAAATGTTAAGCCAACTAGCTGTAGTTTTTTTAAATGGGAAAGGGAAATTCTGAATTTATATTACACTGTGCATTCTACAAAATACTTTGTATCATTTATTGTGCTAACAAAGCTAAATTGAGGCAGTAGTTACTAAATGTCAGTCTGAATTTGAACACAGGGTTTTCTGAGGACAAACTGAAGCTGAGGCTGGGGATTGCTTGAGTCTATGGTACCCCAGCAACATGAGCCTGCAGTTCCACAGGCAAAAATAGCAAGACCGAGGCTCAAAATAAATGAGTAAATGAATGGATGAACGAATGAACAGAAATTAAAGAAACTGGTTAAGAAACAGATTAAATGTAAAATTTGAAATGCAAATATGAAATCGCACAACTTCATAAAGATGAAGTAAATTTTGCCTATTCTACTTATCCAAATAAGATGTGAAAAGGCCATTTCACTATTCCTATTTTATTTTTAATAAAAAGGTATTAAGTTCTCACAGTGACCTTTATAGAAGGAGCACAGCCTATAAAATCTATTTGAGGATATTAAATTCAGTTGATGCTTCATGTGTTGACCTTATGAATACCACTCAATTAGCTATTTTATTTCCCTTTTTTAGTTATATTCTAGTAGAGTATTTTGTTATAATGTACCATGAATTTACATGATTTCTGTCATGTCAGCACTGTATTCCAACAATTCTAAACTTTCTAATAGGGTTATGGAACTCCACTTTAGAAAAAAGATACATTCAGAATTAAAACAAGTTACTAACAGTGACTGTTTTGTTTACTGTTGTAAGCCAACAGTCTGGCACAGAGTGAGCAGTTACTAAATATTGAGCAGATGGGATTAATAACTTCTATAGTTTAACATTTTTCAAGTTATTCAGGATCAATGAACAAGATGTATTCATCCGGGTAAATGAAGTTAAATAAGATTCATTCATCTATAACCTAAGCTGTGACCATAAAATAATTCAACATGCTTCCTTTTTTTTTCATTCTATTCTGCTGTTTAGTTCTATTCTTCAATTGCTCATACAGAAGAGTCAGAATAAAATCATGAAATATGATTCAAAATAATTTGAGCAATAGCAACATCACCATAATAAATGACACGTAGGTTATTTTATAGAGAATAATACTGGATATATAATAATCTAGATACAAAAAAATTTCAATAGAAACTAAGTCATTATTTCATACTTACAGAAATTTTAAATTCCAAACTTCTAAGACCTTGGTTTTATTTCAATATTAATTAAAATTACATGAAAGTTTTAAAAAAAAAACTTCACTATACATCAATCCTTATCACTACAATACCTGATTTTATTATCCTCTGTTAATATAGTCTTAACATGTGGCATTAGACATTCTAAGATCATATGCTATTTTTCATTACAGAAATAAGGCTTTCATGTCATTGAACATTTTGAAAAATGGAAATAAACCATTTTTATTTTATCACTAACACTCTGATGAAGCCTGTTCTGTAAAACTTGTCTTGATAAATATCAGTGATGCATTTAATATGAATGCCACTGCTACTAACTAAAAATTACCCTGATAACACTTTGTAGCGTAGGCATAAACAAAAGTCTGGAATATTAACAGAAACAAAAACACAATAAAATCTGAATCAGAAAGTAAGCTGATGATTGAAATAAAAAATATAATCAACAGAGAAAAACTTCTGGAAGACACCATAGGTCTATAGATGATGAGTGTTAGTTTTCTTCTTATCAAAATACAGTAAAATTAAAAACAGGGCAGAGATGGCACTATCATTTCCAATTTTATAGTCTCAGAGTTTGGTGATTTTCTCCAAAGTAGTCCTAAGGCTCTGTGTCCAGGAACTGTTTTTGTAAAGACCCATCACAATAAAATTAATTGATTGAAATTTCTCATATACAATATAAGCCATACATTTAATAAGTCAACTTTCACTCTTTAGTGAATAAAGTTAAATCCAAAGTTGAATTAAAAAAGAAAGAACTCCCTGTTCTGCTTCCCGACACCTCTTCCCCCCAACTCCCAGAGTATAATTCAGTCTCCTGGATGAATTAGCTTAATACCTATGAGGTTGTGGAAAAACTCAGTCTTGAAAACAAATAGCCACAATCAAATCCACGACACTTCACAACTTTCAGGACTTGGGCTATCTCTGAGCTAGGTTTTCTCATTTGTAAAATGGTGAGTCTTATATAACCTGACAAGGTCATCATAAGACTTAGTGATATACTTAAGTAACTATCACAATGTTTATCATATAATAGTTTTCTTCTCTTCACCATCCTTAAATTTTTTAACTTCCTCAAGCACCTTGGCATAGGACTGGTCACAGAATAGGAAATCAAAGGATTATTATTAGCTGGCTTTGCCAGGTTAACATCAGAATCCTCGTGTACAATACAAGGATGGATGCCCAATATAGTGATTTTTAAAACAGCAATTTAAATAATCAGCAATTTTTAAGAACACAGCAAAAATTAAGTGGAATTTGAGCTACAAATGTGACACTAAAGCTCCCTTGGGTTGCTATAGGTAATATAGTATAGAACCTGTAGGAAAATCAAGGTTACCATTTTTCTTTAATCATGCCACAGAAGAAACACTGCTTAGGGTGGAAGAAAAGCCGTACTACAATATGACCCTGCGATTAGATAGATGCTAATAGGTCTGCAATCAAAACTATGCAATTAAAATAAGTTATTATTTCTAAAGCATGAAAATTCTGCTTTATTAATAATTCACTAACAAGTCACTAACAACCTCTGAGTCTGTAATGAAGTCCAACTGTCAAATATCCCAGAAGAGCATGCTCTCTCTACAAGGAGACAAAGTCAAGACCACTGGTCTAGAGTCAAATCTCTCATTAAGAAACGCAGAATGTGTTATTAGGCTGTCACACCCATACTATAATGAAGATATTAAAATGTAAATTAATGTACTTTGTAGCACATGCACTCAAAATTACAGAATTGCTTAATACCATATAGAGTTTAATTGTTAAATACCATAATAGAGTTCTTTTAGTTCTAAGTATTTTCATCAAGCAATGAACACTTCAAGCCATCCAGTTTGGCTTAAATTTTTTCTTGTTATTCTAAGTGTAGTCTTAACTTTGCCATATTTTATAAGGGCTATTAGTTTCTTAAAACCAAAAGAATGTAACTCTGGGTAAACACTGAGGCTATTAAAATTTTGCTGTACTTTAATTTGCATTACAATTTAGTTATAAGGATTTTATTATGGTAAAAAACTGAAATGAAAACTAGAGTTATGACAATGTATATTCAGCTTATATTATTTCAAATGAAACCAAACTACTTCTGTAACATGAAACCATAATGGAAATCAGAGCAGAACGTGATAGTTTTCATAGGTGATTTTAAGACTCCTTGCTATTTCTTCTCCTTTTCAAATAAAATTGTATTCTATTATTTGAAGCACCTAACCCCATTTTAATGCTCATTCTATAGCATTCTTGAATCTTATACAAGGAGGCCTAAGGAAAAATAGACTTCTAACACCAGTATTTATTTACAGTATTCTGGCTCAAATGATGAGCTTGGGTGAGAGATAAAAGAGAATAGAGGGAGCTCCCACCACCATCAGGGAACGCTACAAAGAACTTCAGTTTCCCAAAGAAAATATGGGAAATAAACTGGAGTAAAGGGGGAAAAATTCAGTCTAATTTCTAGTGTTGATCAATTATGTCCTTGATTTTCATAATTGACTGCACAAATCCCTGAAAATGGAGACTACGGTCTGAAGTAGAGCTGCCTACTGCAATGTAGCCCATAAACTGCTGTTAATGTAGAAGGAATCACCTAACATAATACTGAAATCATAAATGGTAAAGATGCTAGGAAATATGAGTAATACCCAGTCACTTCTAATAACATCTACTGGGTAAATTAAATGTCATTCATATATAGCAATGACATTAAAATGGAAGTCCTAAATTAGCAACCCAAATTCAATGGCTCAAATGAGTAAAAGAACTGGTTAAGATAGAACGAGGCCAGAAATAGGGTAGTCACCAGGCTAGCAAAATGATAGAGGTATAGAACCACAGTAAAGAAGACTGCAGAAACAGCTTTGATCATAAATAAAAGCAGTTTGTCTTCAGGGAAGTCCTTCTCCTGATAGTGACATTTATCAGTAGGATTCTTAGTTCACAGACCATGGTTTACTCTCTAAAACACAAGACAAAGAAGTGACAACTTACAGAGGACTGTACACAGGAAGGATGGGGCTAGGCTATCCTTTTACTCTTCAAAGTATGACCCATCCTAATGAGCAAGAATTCAAAGAGCTCCCTAGACAGCAGGCTCTGACCCTCCCCACAGGTACTGAATCAAAATCTGCAGTGTGAAGAGATCTGGGCTCTGAAGAGCTAGTAACTCATCTTGTAATAAACAATGAGAGCAGGTTGTAGGAGAGAAGGCAGAGGAGGAGCTCAGAATCAAATAATACTCTTGCTGTCTTGGGAAAATTCAACTTTACAGACCCTAGAAGGTAAGACAATTAACACACAACTTAATATTGCAACTAACAACCTGTTCATGAAGATTTGCTCCTAGACCTTCTGTCACTGTAAGAACCAATCCAAAAACTATCATATCATCAACTTTACCAATTCTCACCAGTTTCCCATCTTGAAATTCTGTCATAAAATCATGAAGGATGAATATATAAAACCATTTTTAAAAATCAGAAAGCAAATAAAACAAAAAATTACTAAGTCTAGTTCCTAAAACCCTGTAAACATTCTACCATGATACCATGATACCCTGATAGTCAATGTTGGTCAAGACCAATAATTTAATGCAGAAAAGAATACAAACTAAAGACCCTTTATATTATAGTGGTAAATCAAAATTTGCTCAAGAATGCAGGGCTTGTTGAAAACAGAACAAAAAAACACAAGATCTGAAAGCCTTTTGGGGGATTTAATTATTTTTAACTTAAATTCATTATTTTGGTCTCTATGTCCTGGAGGACACTTAATAGTATTATAATCTATTATAATTTACCAATATACCCAGAATGTTATGCTTTATTGGGAGTTGTTAAAATTCAGACTGAAAGTTAACACATAAATCCAGTTTTGATCAATTAGATTTTTAAAAAAGGTACAGAATACAATAAGCTTATTACCAATATCATATTAAAAATAGCCAACTTTTTTGAGCATTTATAGATGCAGAGCACTGTATAGCTTTTATATGCATTCATTTAATCTTCACAAACTTATTACATAGTTACTATTATTATTCCCATTTTATAGTTAATCCAAGGTTAGGTGATTTATCCAAGGTCATTCATGCTAGTAGTAACTAGGCCTTAAACAGTAAAGTATTTTGTTACATTATTTTGTTTGTTTCAAGTAAAAAAGATGACTATGTAGTTATTTCAGGTCTTCTCAAATTGTTCATTATTAGAATAACACAGATGCACAGCACTACATAGCTTGCTTCCAAGATAACACTTAAATCAAAAAACTGCTCTAATGGCAATTCCCCCCCCCAAATGCTAAGTTCTTTTTCAATCAACTTCATATTGATCTCTGTACTTTTGTCAATGTCAGCATGTAAATAAGCAGCTTCAGTCATCATCTACTTGATGCACCTGCCCTTTACCTGGACTTCACTTTCTTTACTTCTACTAATTTGAAACAACTGTAATGCACAACCTAAAAAGAACTCACCTGTAAAAGTTAAATAACTGATATGCTCACATCTTAAAGACTAATATAGAAACAAAGATTTATCTCTAATGAATTCTTTAACAACATTGTTTATGACTTTCACAGAAATATATTTTATAGTTACTATTCTACAATATTTTGAAACTTACCCTAAATGCCAAGATTGAGGAAGTTAATTTTTTTCTCACTTCACAATATATCATTCTATCCTCTTTTATTTACATATTCCTGAAATTTAAATACTAGGTTCAAAGTCCTTGGTATCATAAATACTAAGTGTATAATGTGATAGCTATGGCCCATATCTTGACCATACCTATGTGAGAAAAAAGGAATATGCTGCTGATTTTCATAACAATATAGATAAGTGATCTGTGATTTCTTCTATTCTCCCTTAGGGAAAGCAAAAATCAGCATATGGAGACTTCACAAAGCTTTTAAGCAGCAGCAAGGCAGTCAGTCAGGCAGTTTTGCAGTCCACTGTTCAAGAGAACTTTCAAGACAGCCCTTACCAAGTCAGAAAGTTATTAATCACTAAACCTACTATTTTGCTTCATCTATTATATTTCTTTTTTGAATTTCATCTTTGAATACTTATGGACTTGATATGAAAATATGTTCCTATAAATGGAAAACAAATTTTACCAGATTTTATTTATCAAATAAAAACATTTCAACATCAATTGCTGGGAAGTTCAAAATTATCAAATTTTAGGATCCTATTTTAGGATGATTCATTAACTCATTCAACTTTAAGTTCCTAACACCAAACACAAAAGAATCATTAACATAAAGATACAATAGATATAGTCTCTCACCTGAAGGATTTCATAATCTAGAAAGGAGACAGATTATGTGTGTGGGGGGGGCTGTGCATGTACATGTGTGTGCCTATCTAAAAGCAATTCAGTGACATCAGAACTGAAGAAGCATTCAAAGAGTGCCAATGATACTAGCTGCCAATTAATTGAAAACTGGGATGCAGAGAAAGAGGATTGTCAGAAGATATGTAAAGATAAGAGATCACTAAAGCAGAATAAAAGATTATAGGACTGTACCACGCTTATAAATAAAAACTACGTAACAGAGAAGAAGGTTCAGAACCCATAAAGTGAACTGTCCAGGCTCTGCAGATATATCGGTAGTACTGCAACAGAAAATATAAGTGAAGAGATTAGAAAGGTATCCAGAAGTCTAACAATTGAGAATGATGAAAGGTATGCATTTTATCCTTTGGATAATGGAGAACCACTGGTGTTTTAAGTCAGGGTGTTATAGGAAGTCAACTTTAGAAAGACAATTCTGTTGGCAGAGTAAAGGCCTGTTAGAAACATGATGAGCCTAGCACAAGAGTCCAATTTTGGTTAAAACACACACTGTAGAACCTTGAATTAAGATTCAGACAGAGGGATGCACGGGGGAGGGATTTTCAATAAATACTTAAAGGGTAGTATAAATGAGACTGAAGAAAGAAATTTATTTTATTTTTGGGTTAAAATATCAACATCATATAGAGTAATGCACCAGGAAAAAGAGTCCATTGATAATTTCCAATCCTCAAATATTTTTTATTCATTTAAATTATAATAATTAACTTTACATCCTGCTAAGGGTTTTTTTTTATCCTTGTAGTCATTGAGCAAATGATTATCATCAAAGCTACAAGCCTTTTGAGAATTGAGATTAAGTAGGTATAACAAATTAATTGAGCTTCATTGTATATTAGCATAAAAACAAGTTAACATAACTAAACATGAAGATCTCTGAATTGATAGAACAGATAAAAACTCAAAGATTTCACAAAGCAAAGACAATTACCCTCAAGAATACTCAAATTTAAAAAACAGCATTTCTATAGTAAAGGTATTTAACACAGAAACTTTGTTATCAGATTATCTGAAAAATGCTTGACACAAACAAAAGGTAAAGGTCTTGCATTTAAAAATCAATATGCTTATCTTAGCCATATTTAAAAGGCTCAATCTGTATAAAAAAAAAACCTCACTGAAGCAGACAGAATTTCATCAGCAATGATGAATGCTCCACCAATGCCTAACATAATATCAAATAAAATTATGTTTAAATAAGATTCATTTTTAAATTTTAAACGTATAGCTTATTAAAAATTTTATTAAAAGCAAGTACACTTAAAATATATTTAAGAGTATAAAAGTGGGAAAAGGGATACAAAGGAACTGGAGGTATTATTACATATGCTAAATGATCATCAAAGTTTCATGATAGACTATTTTCTCAAGAGTTTCAGATGTCTCACTTTGAACTTCCAGGTGAAGTCACCTAGTCACATCTGTAGCACCACATCAAAATCATACAGAGCTACCCACCCTGAACCCATTCAGATATAAGATGCTGTTTGTTTTAAATAAATAAATAAATAAATAAATAAATAAATAAATAAATAAATAAATAAATAAATAAATGTTATTTTTGCCTAACACAAAAGGACATAGGCCACCTTCAACAAGATAGTGTGTCTATTAACAAATTATACCCCTGTACACACAAGAACTACTGAAGCTGGGACCCTAAAATGGGCAGTGTATTTTGTGGCTGAAAGACACAGAGCCCTAAACAGGACAAAGGTACTTTTACTTTGTTGCAAATCCTGGATGGGGAAGAGAAAATGTATCACCAAGAAGGAAGAAAAAGGGGAAAAAAAGGGGGGGGGGGAATCAAAGGAAAGGAGCAGAGACTTTTGGGACAGGAGAGACAAGAGAATGGCGGGCAGGTAGCCCGACTGACCAAGCTGGGTAGAAGCCCCCTGGAAGAGTAAACTGGTGGTGGCAAGGAGTCCTGGTGGCCAGTAGAAGAGTGGCTGATACGGTTGTGGTGCCATAGCAAGGTGGCATGGAAAGCTAGTACTTGGAAATAGCCAGGGATTTGGAAAACTAATTTGTGAATCAGTATTTGTTGAAGCAGTTTGAAGAGCCTTGGAAAAGTGGAGCAGCTCAGAACACTGAAGAGAGAAGAAGCAAAGAGAAGATGCTGGAGAAAGACAGCTTTGTAGAGAGCCTGTGTCAGATTTGGAGGGGCAAAGGGGCACCATCATGGATATGTGTCTTTGGGACCTTTGGGACTGAAAATGGTGACTGGGATAAGATAACTGGCCACTTGTGGCTTGAAGGACTTTTTGTTTTCCCTGTTAATTTCCCTTATAAATAAAACCCTGATGTCAAACTGCATTTGACTGGCAACTGCAAAGAGCAGGTGGTAGAACCTGAGGGAACCTCACTGGCAGCAGCTGCATTTTAAAATTACTGCTTTTATTCCCGTGGCTTGTTGCTTGGTGGTTTCTGCCCTTTTTGACCCCATTTCACTACTACTTGAGACATGTCCCAAAATTTCTATTTTTGAAGTACATTAGCAAACGATTATATGAAACATTTAAAATCAAAGATAAAGTTCAAATGCACAGATTCTATTTTTTGAAGAGCTAGATTTGCACAAGTGTTATTTGATGATGCACAAAAATTCATGACAGAAACATAAAAAAATATGAAACAGGAAAAAATATGGCTGAAGCTATCCTAAGTCAGAGGTAAACTACAAAAATAAATAATAAACTGTCCTATAACCTGAAAATTTCATATAAAACATAGCTCACTAGCTGAAACAACAGAGAACCAAAGGCATCATGTTAACATAATCATGATTTACAACTCTAAATCTGATATTTCTGACCAAGCTTAAAAAATTAATGTAACCAACACAAAAACAATCTACAGAAAATTCTTCAGTGGTTTAACAACTGAAGGAAGAGGAAAAAGTAATAAAGAATACAAATTAAGCATCAGTGATGAGTACACTTTCAAAACATACCAAGAAATTAATGCAGCAGTCCATTCACATCTGGGGGGCTATTTTTAAAGACTCCCAATGGATTCCTGAAACTACAAAATATATATACTATGCTGCTTTCCTACATACATATTTATGATAGTGTTTAGTTTATAAATTAGTTTATAAATTAGGCACGAGCTTAACAATAATAATAAAACAATTATAATAAAATGTTATAAGAATGTATTACCTTTCTCTCTCCCCCTTCATTCTTAAAATATCTCTTACATATTTTTAGACCATGGGTAATTGCAATTGGAAAAATTAAGCTCTGGATATGAGCAGACCACTATACATACAGAATGAAGACCCATCCTAAGCTCAGCTTCCAGTCCCGAACCATGTGCCTGTCTTTGTCTGCTGATAGGCACAGCTTTGGCAGTGAGACTAAGTCTATAATACAAATAACAAAATGACCATCCGTCCATGACCACTGACTACATTATGTGCACTAGATCAGGACGGACCTATAAGACTGAATCTTAAACAACCATAAAGGAAGACAAAAGATGTGGTGTGATGTTATTGATAATAAAGGGAGTACAACAGTAAGCTTTAAAGTTTTAAAAACTTCGTAACAAATTAAAAACTAATGACGTGTATTTTGAAGGACAACAATAAACTCGAGACATACAGCATAGCAAAATATATAAAGATGGTCAATTTTAATTATATACTTAAGAATCTCACCATAGTTTTTTGGAAATCACTTAATGCACCATATCTATTCATCTATAAAAAGCAACTTCCCCAAGAAATATGTAAATATCAAATCAAGAAATTATGAGTGAAGAACAAATTTTAAAGAACTAAGAATCAGTCATACCACTGCTAGAGGGGAAAAAGCTAATAAATTTTATAGGAATGAAAGTGACATAGCCAAATTTTAAAAAGCAATATCATTTTCATCTTTTGAAAAGCATTTATAGCCAAGCCAGCCAAGGTCTAAAGCAACAAAAATGACAAGTGTAAACTTATTAAAAACACATCATAGAAAATTATAATAAATTACCATAAAGTTTTACTAAATTTTCAAGACCAAGTCTATGAGTTATGCAGTTACAACTTTCTTTTATTTTTTTCTATACAGTGATTTGAAAATAGATCACCAAAACTCACACACACAAAAAAATGTATACTTTCTGAATGTTTACCAATAAAAACAAACAAAAATATCTTTGTATCTTTCACAAACCCACTATCTTTCAACAGATAAATCAAATTATTCATGTAGCTTTTAAACCACAAAAAGATACAACAGCACCTTGTGTGGTTTTACACGTTACTCCTTAGAAACAGAATTATTTACCACTTTAAAACATAAACAGATAGTATCACAATGATTTAAAAATAAGGTACTGATTTATTAGCTTTTATATATACATATGAAATTTTCCTCTGTTAACTGGAACGACATATTAAATCTGTTGAGTCAAATAATGTCATAAATAGTAAATTCTAATATGTAATTAAGGTGACCATATTTTCTAAATAACAGAGTAAATATCTGCATTTTCAGAGCTAGTCACTGTCAAACATGATCGAGTGGTCCATGTGCGTTAAACACAAAAACAGAGTCATGCAACACACAACTTCTGCCATTAAGCTGTTCTCTGCATTCTCTACCCTTCACAATTTATTGACATATTTACCAGAGGATCTTTTTTAAAAAATTATTCGGAACATATAATTCTATTCATCCAAATAGTCAATGGTTTTTCATTTCTGTACAATAAATCTAAGTATCTTCAAAGCTCCTCTCCAAGTAACTAGATGCTCGCTCCAGTCATCCTCTCTATCCTATCCCTATGTTTCATGCTTCGTCCTTGGCCTTGTAGGTGCCCCCCTAATATTCAGACCTATCTATCCACAGGACCGTATCCTAGAGCTCTCCCCACTGCTGATTCTCACATGATCTCTTCATCAGCGATGCCTTCCATGATATCCCACTCTAATTCTTCAGGGGACTGGAAACTAATAATGGTGTTAAGCAAGGAAGTAACCGGCAAGTTCATTATTTTGGAAAAATCACCCAGACAAGAATTTATAGACTGGAGAAAGCTAAAGAAGTAGGTGATGGGAAGCGATGAATATAGGCAGTAAAGTTAAATGGGAAACAATTGCACGAGTCCAGGTGTGAGACTGTATGTATGCAAAATCCTAAAATCATCTTTAGTTCTGGATAAAGCTCCATAGGATGATGAGCTAAGCTCAGTAACATACAAACTTTCTGTAAAATCAGAGGTCCAGCAAACGTTAGTCAATTTTAAATGAGTCAGAGAAGAGCACCAAGGTCCCCAAGATTCAAATAATAATCACCCCCGCTCATTTACAGTATAGTCACTGAGCAATGGAAGGCAGCAGTAGTTAGGAGCAGCGGTTCTGCCTGAGTTTGTATCTTGGTTTATTACTCACTAAGTGCAAGGCATCAAGTTGTTTTACCTGCTTGGTTTGATTTTTTCAACAGAGATCAATAGTAACAGTAACTATAGCATAGGACTCTTGTGTGATTTAAACATAAAGCACAGAGAACACTACTTGTTTCATATTAAGCACTCAGCAAAATACAGTCGCTGAAATAGGTGTCAGTGCCGTCACCATCAACATTATAATCATCATTGATATTGTTGTACCCAACCATAGTCACTAGGTATTTCACAGTATTTCATCTTCAAGAAAGAATTTATAATATATATATTTGATTATCTGTGTTTATATTTGATTAGTTGTTAACTGTGTTAACTGCTTTTGCACCCAATCATATCTAAAATCATTATATATACACACACACACACACACACACACACATATAATAATTGCACTGTATGATTGGGTACAAAAGCAGTTAACACAATTTATAAATATCAGTACTGGGATTTGAGTCTAATAGTGAGTCTTATCCTGTGATAAATAACAGGATTTTGTAAACATTTGAGTTACTGAGCACTTGTTATGCTGCAAGCACTCTCCTGGACTCTAAAGACACAACAGTGAATACAACAAATGAAGCCTCTTCTCTCATGTGAGAAAGAGAAGTTTAAGGAGAAAAAAACAAATCATGAAAAGTACACAACAGAGAATTAAAATTAAGAGTGATATTTCAGGGGGTCATTAGGTTGGGCAGGCAAGAAAGACCTGTCTGAAGAGGTTAAGTTTAAGATATGAATTTCAGATACAAACAAAAGAAACAAGATACCCACACAGCAAGATAGAGTTTGCCAAGCAGAGGAAAACAGCTACAACAGTCTAAACTGAAACAAGACCTTGTCTTAAAGACCAAACAAGTAGGCTGAGGAGCAGTTCTAATCCATAAGATAGAGAGACAGAGGAGTAAAGTGATTAGGGTTCACCTAAGAAAGGACTGTGGATTGCACACTGAAGGGAATGAAGGCTCACAGTAAAGTGACACGGTCTAAATTACATTTTTTTAAAAAGATTCTTCTTACTGCTAGAGAACAGTTCATAGTGAGGCAAGAATGTGAAGACAGGAAACCAGGCTATTTCAGTAGTGTAGAC
Source organism: Uropsilus gracilis (assembly GCA_004024945.1). Lineage (NCBI taxonomy): Eukaryota > Metazoa > Chordata > Mammalia > Eulipotyphla > Talpidae > Uropsilus > Uropsilus gracilis. The sequence continues at coordinate 5,111 of PVHY01020269.1, read as the reverse complement.
CACAGATGAAAGTGGCTTAGGCTAGTGAGGAAGGAGTAAAGCTAGAAGAGAAAAAAAGACGAGCTTTGGCACTCATTCTTGGAAATGGAAAAGATTTACAAATGATCTAAATTTGAAAAGTTAAAGGAAAAAGGAATAATTTCTATGAGCCATTGGAAGAATAATTGTTTAATTAACAGAGATTTAAGCATGATTTTAATTGGAGTAGGGACAGGAGTAGAAAATAGTAGTTTTGTTTACACTAGAGATGCAGTTATATGTTACAATGAAGATGCCCATCCTATAACCAATTAGAAGTGCTCAGTACGCACCTAGAGAAGAATCAGAAATTCTAAGGAGTTCCTCTTAGCCTTCCTCTGGTTTCACAGAAGACCAAAAACAAAGAAAATAGCAAGGAGAAAAAGGGCTTTTAAGATGCACAATACAATGAGACATACTGCTGTGCTCTTCATGAAACCATTTCACTTATAAAATTCACTTACAGCATCATCTTTGCTAAGGATAATGACATAGAAAGAGAGCAAGTTTTAAGGTTAATCAGATTCATTCCAAGGGAGTTAAGTTATATCCTATGGCCTCTATTTCCTAAATCTGACAAGATTAGGCCCAGGGCCTTTAAAGAGAGATCAGAGCTCCTACAAGGAGCAATTTACAACTGCTTCTGAAAATTCCAACATACTTCAAGGGAACCCACTACATACCCAACATAAGACAAAAATATCTTTTAACTACAGAATATAAAATAATGGCTGCTTTCCCAGCTGTCAGAAAGAAGTTCCTATGAAACCACGAGAAATAATTTCTTCAGATTTGAAGTGATTACTGACATAAAAGGAAATTAACTTAGAATAAAATGAGAGGTAGACTCTACGTAATATGATTCAAGTTAATAGTACTTTAGTATGACAAGTTTTCTTAAACAAGTGGTCACTCCAGGGAAGGCATCAAAATGAGGAAGAGTGATAAGAAGTCATGTCTGTTTGCGAAAGTCTCACTCTTAAATACATTTCAGCGATATTATAAAAGACATTTTTAGGAACAATAACTAAAACTTATTGGGCAGTCATTAAGTCAAATCAAGTGTTTTGTACATAGCATCTTACTTCAACCTCGCAAGAATCCTTAATGGTAATGTTTTACCACCATTTTTTTCAGAGACAGAAGCCAAGTTTCAAAAAAATAAATTAACATGCTTAAGATCACTGGCAGTACACAACAACACCAGGGTTCAATTTTGGTATAGCAGAACACAAAGTTTATACTCTTTCCTAAAACTTTTAAAGGGGGAAAATAACCCACAACAATCAAGGATCCAAGGCATAAGGTCTCTCTAAAGCAGAAGAACCCTTTTGATTAGTTGACTGTTGAATTAAGCTGAAAAATTAAGCTGCTATAATTAAGCACTTGAAGAGAAGAGCATGTCAAATACGTAAAATAAAAAGAGTTTTGCCCAGGATATGCAATAAAACATTACCAGGTATTGTTATACCTATCAAATCAAAGTAATAAAAGAAAATTATATATAAAAAGTAAAATGGAAGCTAGAAATAATTGGGTAAAAGAAAAATTATTCAAGTCACATGTTGATAAACTTAGACAGCCAAACTAGAAATAAGTAAATGATTCATTTTAAAAAGAAATAATTTTAAAAATTGCCTTATCGAATAAAAGTTAAAATTTCAAACACTTCTTACTCATAGCGAAACACTATAGTCACTACTATAAATAACTGAACTATAATGCCAATTGACTGCTATTGTTGAGGAACTTACCTAACCTAATATATTGACTGCCTAACTGTAGTGGTCGTATGAGAAGTGAAAGCAATCTGAGGTACTAAGTGAAACACACTTTCCCTAATAACTATAGTTGATTTTTTTGGTTGCTGAACTTGCCCATAAATTCAGTGCCTTGTGTATTTCATTTCAATGTTCTTCAAAGAAAAATCTAGACACAGAGACATTAAGATCCTTCTTTGGAGGTAAGCAGTAAAAACAAAAGAAATTATATTCAACCACAGCACCCACTAGCACAGCAATAATCAGATCATAATTCAAGCATGCACACACAGAAATGCAGGACACACTAAATCCAATGAAGAGTAAAGACAAATCCAAGAGGAATCAAGATGGTTAAGATGAATAAAATAGTGTAGGTATGTTGGAAACATACCAATTTTCCAAAATCAAAATACTGGTTTTCACTTTTTGATGCTATTGGATAGTTTCCAGTCAAAAGTACCAAGGAAAAGCTCAGTTGTAAATGCAGAACATGCTCTAAAATGACTGTTAAAAGAAATTAACCCATAAAACGTGCTCCTAGGATGAGGACATCAAAGGAACTACAATTGTGGAAACAACTGATTTATTTTGTTCAGTATAGTATTTCCAAATAAGTAAAGTATATATGCAAACCACTCTGAGAGTTCATAATAGATAGTTTTTAGTGTTTCATTATAGTCATTACTACATTTTGAGTAAATGAACCCCCAAAAAGTAGAAATAACCAAAATAATTTAAGGAATCACTCTTTAAAATGGTTTAAAACAAGAAAATATGATTTTTCTATTTTGTTTCTCATACGTTCTATTTCAATTTAATAATATAGTACTATAAAAGCATCTGTATATGCCTTAAAATATTCCATTTGACCCTGAAGTTATTAAGTTTTGAAATTGTCAGGACCATTATACAGAGAGGCATATCTTTAGCATTTATTACCTATAACTGCAGAACAAGCTTACTAATGCTGAAGAAGGCACCAAGCCCTCATCAGGGAATGCTAAGGTGGAAAAACAGAGCCTGAAGCTTGAAAGAAAGAAAACATAGTTCAAAGATATATACACCCTCTTGTTCTCTCAGTTCAAAAATTAAAGTTGGCTACCTGTAATACACAATTTTGCCATTCAGCAGACAAGAGCTAAAAGGTATCATTTTTGTTACTTAAGATATAAACTTTGTTTTCTTTTAGTGAATGTGCTTCTTCTATAAACTATTTCCTATTTCTTTTCTTTAAGATTTTCTTTCTCTATGACCGAAGTATGACTTGAAATACGATAGAAATGAAGGGACCACTCTGATGGTTACAGTAAACCACTCAAGAAAGTGTCTCTACTGTCAGTTTGAGAGGGGTTACCTCATGATTACTTGTTAATCAAGTCCTGTAGCTGACATATTCTGCTTAAGGCATGTTACAGAACAGTAATAGAATACTCCCACAGTGTTTTCACACAAAACAGGTTTTTAATGGCCCAAGGAATATCACAAACCACAGAAAAAGGCTTTTTCCTAAGGGGCCACTTAACAAAGTCCCTTGTTCTTCTAAAAAATTTAAAAAAAAAAACAAAAAAGCAAAAAAACAAGTTCCCAATGGGAATCCATAAATAGCTTTTTCTGTATCCATGAACCAACTTGAATTGTTTCCACATTCTGGGCATGCATTGGAGAGCAATTCCACAACTTTGATTCAGCCAACATGAATATCTAAGAGCCACCGCATCAATATTTCTTCTAATTTTTACACCAGGAGGCCATGAAATAGAGAACAAAGCACATGATCTTGAAACAGAAGTGTTGCTTCACCTCTAAGAGGGTTCCCTTTCCTTTCTATGAAAGGTACATTAAAGTACCTTCTTCACATAGAATCTATGAACAGTAAATGATTGGGATGAGAACCCCAAACTTCTAATTTATAGAAATTATCCCCATTATTCAAGAAGACAAATCATTTCATATTTTTACGTTCTGTTTGAATTATATCCCAGACACTGAGGAACTGTCCTAAATCAAAGTTTTCAGGTGTCAAGACAATGGCTCATTCTGCTTTTCCCATATCCAACACAACATGATGACTAGCCACATTTAACACACAACACAAACTGGAGCCAACAGTAACAGAAATGGTGCTCAGGTTTACGTCACCAAGAAGGAAATAAAACTCAAACACTATGGTGACTTCTGTATTCAGAAACAAAGGTATGTAAAATTACCAAGTGACCCTTTTGGGGTCAACACACTTACCAGACCTTAAGAAAGCTGGTTGAGGAGAGATGACAGCATCAGGTGAGTTGGCCATTTCAAACTGTTGACTCTAACCATAAGCATCGCAGGCTAAACTATTGCAATTTTCAAAACTGTTTAGTGAAGGTTAGAAGCAATCAGCATTAGATTAATTGAAAGCAGTGTGAGGAGTTATTAATATGATGCAGTGTGCAACAAAGGCAATAATTGCAGCTTATTATAATTTTATTTTCTTTTTTATGACTTGAAAATTTGATTTTCTTTGCTCTGATAAATTACATTTGCTTACAAAGATGAGGCAGGAAAGATATAATATCCACTTATGGAACATTAGGTAAGAGTAGCACACGTGGTTGAGCAGCCAAGTGATTATGCTACTATGTAACAATGCTCAGAACTTTGCCAGTGGCGTCTATAATGGAATCAGGTTAGTCCAAGATTCAAATAAAGCTCAGTTTATATATTCTTTTAAGAATAACAAGCAGACTCCGGTTGACTAGTGATAGAAAAAAATATGATTCACTTAAGCAGCTTAACAGTCTACACTTCAAAGTTATCAGATTCTGAAACTTCAAACACTATTAATTTGGTGGAATGTCTTCAACTGATACCTTTTACTAACTACTATGATGTAAACAAATAGGTATATCCAACATGGATATGGTGCACTTAACTACTTTGCACATTGAAAATGAAATTCAGTGACTGCATCCAAAAAGAGTTCAGTAGAAGCTGAATTTTCCTTCAGTTAAGATAAGTGAGGTTTTCAAAGTTTACTGTTGCAACATGCATTTCAGAGGAAATAAGGACTGCAGAAGAAAACTAACCCTATTTTCTTGTGAAAGAAAAAAGATAAATGCTATAAAAAATATTTTGAGGACAGCTCCCTGTTTAAAAAAAAAAAAAAAAAACCTGAAGTTACTTTCACCAGACAACATTAAGTCAACAAAACTATTTATAGCCCAGCTATGTTGTTAGTGGTCCATTCAAGTATTTCCATAAGACAATTTTTAAGAAACAGTGTGAAACTATATATAGAGAGTGAGTGAGAGAGAGAGAGAACAAGAGGGAGGGAGGGAGGGAGGGAGGGAG
>PVHY01020268.1:0-25864 GCA_004024945.1 Uropsilus gracilis | reverse complement strand
GTGGCTCGTGCTTGTAAGCTTCAGCCTATGAAGCGGCCGGAGCCAGGGATCGCGGTTCGAGTCCCGCCTGGGGCCCGTAGTGAGACCTGGTTCCAAAAAAACAGCTGGGCGTGGTGGCACACGCCTGTAATCCCAGCTACCTGGGAAGCTGAGGCTGGGGATGGCTTGAGTCCGTGGTACCCCGGGCAACGAGAGCCTGGGGTTCCACAGGCAAAAATAGCGAGACCTAGTCTCAAAAAAAAAAAAAAAAAAAAATCAGCAATCTTTTCAAAAGTAAACAAGCTTCAGACTGTTTTTCTAGAGCTAGACTGTAAGAATTTCCCTAGCAAAGAAATGAGAGAGCAAGAACTTACCCAAAAAGCCAAGCACAATGGCGCGTGCCTTTAATCCCAGCCTTGGAAGGCTAAGGCTAGGAATTGCTTGAGTCCGCAGGTTCAAGACTACCCTAGGCAACATAGCAAGACCTAGTCTCAAAAAATAGCCGGGCATAGTGGTGCACGCCTATAATCCCAGCCTGGGAGGCTGAGCCTAAGGATCACTTGAGTCCATGGGTTCAGGACTACCTAGTCTCTAAATAAAATTTAAAAAAAAAAAAAAACTTTAAAAAAAAAAGTGCTGTGTGATCACAGACCAGAGAAAATCCACAGTTTCTATATTCAAGGAGCTATCAACTTATTATTCTCCTCAGTAGCAACAGATACTATCAAGAGTTCTGCAGTTATTCTAATGAAAAGGTCAAGTGTGAAAAAACAGGTGGATTATAGGCTTTCCTCAGCTTTGCTGACTAACCTCTAACCACAGCTGTCGGCCATCCTGCTCAGTGGGGCTGCTTTCTGTGGTAGCAAAGTACTGCATGCCATCCAATAGGCAAGTCCAGGATGTCTTTTGCTTTAATGCATCACCATACCAAGCTGGATGGTGTTGGCACTGCAGCAGCTGAGCCTTGGCAGCTGACACAATGACACAGCCTTCTGTTTCTGCTCCACGAAGAACCATCTATTAGGGACAAAAGCAGAGTCACAGCATCAGGGCCACAGCAGATGGTTCTAATTCTGGCTTACTGAGTAAACTCACCTTGTTTTTTAATATGGAAGTCATTACCCATCATACCTAAAGGAAATGGTTTTGGTGCCCTCGCCACCCATTCCTTTTAGAGGTAGAAGAAAGTAAACAAATATGATCATCATCTAGCCCAATATTTGGATGCTCTGGGAAAATACCTGGCAGTTGACCAGCTCAATGAGGCAGTTTCGGTTATATATATCATCTGTCTGGCAGGCAGCGATGCCACACAACTGGTCACTCACACCTGACTCCTCTTCAGTGAACACTACAAACTTGTCTGTTTCTTCAATTAGCTTCTGCAACATGTATGCACCTGGCAGAGATATAGAAAGTGAGGAAAAGTCAACATCTCAAGGCAGAGAGAACATATCTAGGCCAAAACAATTCTCATACAATTTCTCTACCTACTAGGGAAGGCTAGAAAATAACCTCCCCAACTTGTAACTCTAGCCTACCCCAGCCCACTCCACAACCCTTGAACACAAGTAAGGGTTGACATTTCATTTCCCCCTCAATTTTAATAAGAGTAACAGATTCCCAAAGAAATTTAGAAATGCTCAAGTGGAATAGCATTTTTTTCTTTCTTATGCATTTCCACCTCTGGATTATATTCTAGGAACTTTTCCTTCCATTTTGGTTCTTTTTACTTTTCATTTCATATTATTATTATTATTATTATTTTTTTTTTGAGACTAGGTCTCGCTATTTTTGCTTGTGGAACCCCAGGCTCTCGTTGCCCGGGTGCCACAGATTCAAGCAATCCCCAGCCTCAGCTTCCCAGGTAGCTGGGATTACAGGCACGCGCCACCACGCCCAGCTATTTTTTGGAACTAGGTCTCGTTACGGGCCCCAGGCGGACTCGAACCGCGATCCCTAGCCCCGGCCGCTTCATAGGCTGAAGCTTACAAGCACGAGCCACCGTGCCCGGCTCATTTCATATTATTTTTAATGCTACTTGTTGACCCCTCCTTTCCAAGCAAAACTACAAACCTTGCCATCAGTGCCATCCTAGCTCTACTGCTTCCTGATTATGCCTTTAGACCCTCTTCCTTCTCCCAGATTTAGAAATAAGTTATCTTCTAAGGTCTATCTTTGGCATGTGCTCTTCTCTTTCTTGTAATCGTTTGTCTAACAGAGTGATATGGTTAAAGAACTGTCTCTAGCAGCAGACAAATTTGCCTCTATTCAAGATCCTATCAGCAGCTTGCTTTAACCTTTCTGTTTCAATTTCTTGTCCACTAAATGCAGTATATAGGAAAATGGAATTATTTAGGCTCTTTTTTGCCTCCCCACCACTAGCCTCTACTGCCACCATCTGCAGCCTGTTTTCTTCCCAGGTTTCATTACCCACATGTAATAATATGTTATTGCAAAAAGTACTTGGGTGCATGAACACAGGGCATGCATGCATGTCTATAAGCATGGACATTCAGGTCAAGAGATCATTACTCGGTGGATTGAGAAGCCAGAGAGAGAGCACAGAAAATGCAGGGGGCTATGAGGTTCAGCTGCTACCTGCCTCTCAGACTTCCCGCATGCTGGTCTGCCAGTATCTGGGCCCCTGGTTCAGTATTAAATACTTGTTAAATCTACTGAAGGTTCCAAGATTCTTTTCCAACTGCGCAAATCAGCAATAAACCTGCCTACTCTGAGGTGTTTACCCTTACATTATTTCATAAGATTGTTGAGAAAATTTAATGGACTAATGTATAAAGTCTTTAGAGTATCAGTATACAGTGAGTAACTATTAATTATCTCCTAGCATTAACACTTAGCTGTATGCTGAAACTCTATCTCTAGCTCAAAGTGTTTACAGACTCTCATGTCCAAGTTAGATCTTGCCTCTCTATTTAGATCTAGCTAGATCTCTCATTCCCAAGTTAGATCTTGCCTCGGAGTACTACTTGCTTCACCAAGCAGGTCAAAATCTGAACTCAAGACCCCTGTATATCCCAGACTTGATTAACTTTTGGCCCTCCTCTGTTACTGTTACCACCATGCCAGTCACTGGCTCAAAGTCTCAGTCATTCCTACTTGAACTCTTTCTTCCAACCAATTTTCAGATCACTTATATGCACAATAACAATTTCATTGATCCCCTCACCTCCATTCCCATTGACTCTATTTTTCTTAGGTTCTCTTTTCCTCTTGTCAAGATATCACAATCATTTCTTTTTTTTCTTTTTAAGACCAGGTCTCACTATGTCGCTATGTTGGGGTAGTCCCAAATTCCGCGGACTCAAGCGATCTCAAACCTCAGCCTCCCATGTAGCTGGGATTACAGGCATGTGCCACCACGCCCAGCTATTTTTTTTTTGAGACTAGGTCTCTCTATTTTGTTGGGGTAGTCTCAAACCCGCAGACTCAAGTGATTCTAAGCCTCGGGGGATTAAAGGTGTGTGCCACACCCAGTCCACAATCATTTCTTAATTTGTCTGCCCAATTTCAATTTCTTCCTCTCCAGTACTCCCATACACCATCAGATTTATTTCCTAAATGTAAAACTCAAATGATACACTCCTATTCAAAGGTCTTCATAGTTCACCACTGTCTGCTGCATATGGACCAAAACCTCCTTAAAACTTTAATTATATAGGATCTTTTCACTCTCCTTTAGCAAATCTGTGCCAATCAAAACTGTTCACTCAGGGCTGGGCACAGTGGCTCATTCCTGTAAGCTTTAGCCTATGAAGCGGCTGGGGCTAGAGACCCCGGTTCGAGTCCTGCCTGGGGCCCATAGCAAGACCTAGTTCCAAAAAAATAGCTGGGCGTGGTGGCGCACACCTGTAATCCCAGCTACCTGGGAAGCTGAGGCTGGGGATTGCTTGAGTCTGTGGTACCCCGGGCAATGAGAGCCTGAGGTTCCACAGGCAAAAATAATGAGACCTAGTCTCAAAAATAAATAAATAAAAAAGTCATTAAAAAAAAAAAAAACTGTTCACTCACCTTTGAGCAAACTGAACTCTTACCAACTTCACTCCTATTCAGGTTATTCCTTTCCCCTTAAAGTTCTTTTTTTTTTTTTGAGGGGGGGGACAGAAAAGGTGGATTTGTTGACATACACTGCTAGGGGACAGGAGAGGTCTGCTCTGCTTGCCTTGAACTTCCATATGTTCAAATCATTAGACTTTAAGGTCCAGCTCAAATGTTACTGCCACAGGTTGAGCTGGGAACTTCCCAGTTCAACCAGTGCACGGGTGTCGCGCGGCCACACCACGATGGTGTGGTTGCCACGTCCCGCACGCACCGGCTCCACTCGCCTTTCAAGGTTGGGTGGGGTGGAGCTGAGGTCAGCCCGGGGACCTCAGTGCGGGTCCCACTGCACATCTGAGCCCTGTGAAGAATCAGGGCACATTGTGCAGGGGTGGGGGAGTGTCCACCACAGTCCCCTCTGGGTTTGCCTCCAACATGAGAGCCCCAACCAGGAATAATATCTTAAGACAATTATTCATCCACAGAAACCAAATGAGTGAGGTACTGAAGGAAAGGCCCTTAAAATTGTGCCACCCGGGCAGGACTTAAGGGGAACTGGGCGAGCACCACACAGCACTGAACTGGGAGAACAAACAAAACACGACGCCTACAATGCCACAGAGGAGCTGTGAACAGAAACCTGGCACAGAGAAGCTGTCAATAAGGGCACTGCACACCCTCTTTGCTTAGAGGGAAGATACCGCCGAAAGCCAGGCACTGTGGCTCATACCTGTAAGCTTTAGCCTCTGAAGAGGCTGGGGCTAGGGATCATAGTTTGAGTCCTGCTTGGGACAACACAGCGAGACCTAGTCCCAAATATCTGGGCATGGTGGTACGCGCCTGTAATCCCAGCTACCTTGGAAGCTGAGGCAGGGAACTGGTTGAGTCTGTGGTACCACGGGCAACGGTAGCCTGCGGTTCCATGGGCAAAAATAGTGAGACCTAGTCTCAAAAAAAAAAAAAAAAAAGAGGCTAGCCAAATGGCAGTGGCCCCACAGCAAAGCCCCAAGGGAGGAGACCTACCATCAGCTGATGGCTAGCCCTTCGAGGATCTGCTCTTCCAAAACATACGGCTGGGAGTCATGCCCCCAAAGCCAAAGACCTGAAGCATGACTGAAGGAGCAACAAAATGTCGCACAAACTGTGGAGATGAGACCCACCAAGAAACAAAAAACAATCATACAAGCCAAAGGTGTTCCAAAAGGAGTACAGGAATAATAAACAGCACATTCTACCAAGTCCCGGGAAATTACACCCTCACCAAGGATGAGGATATGGATCAGAAAAAAAAAAAAAAAAAAAGACCAAAGGGCTAAACATGGACAAACAACAAAAAGAAAGGAGGCAAAGTGACCAGGGAGATGTGGTGTGAGGGGGGTATTCCCATGGGGATCAGCAATTATATATTGTAAAACATGCAAAAATAAAATTAATAATAAATTTTAAAAAATGTTACTGCCACAGAGAACCTTTCCCTGATGACACTCTCTCCTTCACTCCAGTAAAGAATAGTTTCTATGTTCTCAAATTTCTCTTATATTTATCACTTTTCACATCATTCCCAAGTGCACCATAAATTTGCATTCCTCTATACTTGTTCTCTCCCTAAAATGCCCTCCTCTTTCCTTCCCTAGAAAAGTTTTACTCGTCTCTTTAATATGCATCTCAATGATTTTCTCTATGAAACTTTTCTCAATTTACCTATTCTTAGTACTTTTTTTTCTTTTTTCAGAAAATCCCATTCATTAGCACATGACAAGTTAATTGAGGAAAAGAGAACAAGAGAGATGCCTGCACAGGGACAGGTGGACAATCTTAAAGAACAAGAAGTGTCTCTTAAATTTTTTTTTTTTTTTTTGACACTAGGTCTTGCTATGTTGCCCAGGGCAGTGTCAATCCCACAGACTCAAGTGATCCCTAGCCTCAGCCTCCCAGGTAGCTAAGATTACAGGTGTGCGCCACCATACCCAGCTATTTTTTGAGACCAGGTCTCGCTATGTTGCCTGGGGTAGTCTTGAACCCCCAGACTCAAGCAATTCCTAGCCTCGGCCTCCCTCCCTAGGATGGGATTAAAGATGTGCGCCACCAGGTTTGGCCTTCTTAAATAATTTTACTGAACATTGTTAAAAAAGCATTTTCATAATGACACAGTAATTTATATGACTACCAATTTCTGAACCTTCTTCATCTTTGTATTGTATTGCCAATGTCTAGGGTCATGTGGGTATTACAAATCCTCAATAAAGCCAAAATAAACCTAAGAATGCATGATTGGGTTAAAGAACAAACTAATCTTAGTTCATTCAGAGACAATAAACATGTTGAGGAAAGCAGAATGTCATACATTCTGTATCTCTCACTGAATCCAGCACAATGCTTTGTGCCTGTTAAGTACTCACTAAATATTTGTTGACTAAACAACTTAGTCAAAACAACACAATTCTCTAATACTTTGCCTCCCCGCCCCCCCCCCCATCCTGTTTTGGCCTCTTTCTGATCGTCTTCTGGCTACAGAATCAGATCCTTAAATACCCTCATATATTTACTGTGTAAGACTTAAGTGGCCTAGTACAGAAGAATAGTTTCATCACTACCACTAAATGGAGCCAGTCATGATTTAGACCTCAAACTCCTATCCAAGCCCATGTCCATACTCTAAATATAATAACCCTGTGGGATCTCATCACCACAGCTTACCTCCTGATGACTCCTTATCAGGCTGTCCACCAAAACTGGGAATGCTGACAGGAGCTGGGGCTGGGGCACTGGTCAGGACACTCTGTTTTGGCTTCTTGGCTGACAAATGGGGATCAATCTTTAACCCCTTCAGGGCCTCAGTTGATAGATTTCGTTTGAGTACAGCTGCCTTTTTGTAGCCATCATATAAACCAAAGGCAATATCCCGATTGGTGGTTGTCCAAGAAGCCCGTAAATCTACCAGGTGCAGCTGGTGTGTGTGAAAGGCATGATCCCCAACTCGAGTAGAGAGGTCCTAAGAAACAGGAACAGAATCTTAAGGTGGCAAGGAAACTCCCACCTAGACCACAAACGCAGAGACAGGGAAACAAGTTTGTTGAACAAGAAACCTGTTCTGGGGAAGATAAGAAGAATGAGGAGAAAGAAAAACCTAAACGGACATAGCGTGTACATTAAATTACACCCTTGATCTGATCCATTGCATTTTCAATGACTGAGAATTTTAACTTGAAATTCCTCCTTAAAAGATTAGAATAAGATACTAGGACAAATTTTTCACTGTTTTCTGAGGGAATCTTTAGGAGAGGAAGAAAAGAATTTTCAAAAAGAAGGATGCTAACACAGCAGATACTAGTCAGTGTATCATAAAACAATGACATTTATGCTTGTATTATAGTTAGGAATGTGACCAGGGACTTATTTAGCCTAAAACCTACTGCTATGGACTCAACTGCGCTTTCCCAAAATTCCTAAGTTCAGTCCAGAACTCCTAATGTGATAGTATTTGGAGATAGGACATTTAAGGAGGCAATAATAAGGTCATGTGGATGAGGTCCTCACAATATTAGTGCCTTATGAGACCCCAAAGAGTTTGCTCAGAGCAAGATGGCAGCCGTATATTAGCTGGGAAAAGAGACCTCACCAGAATCTAACTATGCTGGCACCCTGCTCTTCCCCAGCCTCCAGAATAACAGAATTCTTCAGAATAAATTTCTAATATTTAAGCCACCCAGTCTATGATATTTTGTCACAGTAGCCCAAGTAGACTGAAATCTCTATTGATAGAAATGATAGTAAAGAGATTGTCAGGCAGTACCTCTTCAGTCATGCCATTACTAAGCCGTTGGTAGGTGAGAGAGGAGAGGCTCAGTAAGTGTGTCTTTGTTACCAATGGATCAAGGCAGTGATCAGCATTCTCTTCAGTGGGCGAGGCCATTAGGTGAACAGTCACCTGTCTTAGATCACTAACCATCTGGGTCACACTCCATTCAGAGATGAGGCGCCGCATCACTGTACCCGCTGAGGAAAGAAAGCAGATGGAGTTCATGCAGACCAGTACAGAAGTATGTGACAGAAAGAGGAAATGAAGAGAACAGAGAAAGGGAAAGAAGACAAGAAACATGCTAGGAGAAAACAAGGAAGTCTTTGACCTTACCTTGAGGTATAAGCCGCTGAGTTCCCCGAGTGAAGACATGGCCCTGACTGCACTCAATCAGGATGCCCCGTTGCTGGGCAAATGAGGCCCAATAATGCACCTGGCCATAAGAGAACATAATACTGAACAGAGGATGACATGAGAAAGGACTGTGAGCAAGTAAGAGAAAACTAAAAAGAAGAACAGAACTGAAGATGTCAGCTGGGACATCAGAGCCTGACCTGCAGCTGGGGAAAGAGTGCTGTATAGGAAAGCTGCTTGTAGTGTTGTCCAAGTTTCTTCTTACTGGGTTTCAGGTTATTGAAGAGTTTTCCCCTGCAGATAGGCCTTGTCACACTAGTCCAAGTAGCCCAAAAGTTTTGCATCCAGCGCAGTGTACTACTATATAGCAGAATTCGTGGCTGAGACATTGCTGCAAAGGAAAGGATTGACATTTCCTAACTGTGGTTGAAAACTAGAGATTGAAGTTAAATCCTTCTCTAGCATGAGGCTTTAAAGTTTAGAAACCTAGCACTCAGTCTTACACTCAACACACTATGCACTCTTCTTTCAAAAATTCAAGCTCTTTGTTTTCAATAATCCTCTCCAAAAATAAAAAGGACCTAACCAAGTCTCCCTTTCCCTTTTCCCTCCCTAAAGTGTCAAGTTGAAGTCCTCACAATCTAAGCCCATCCTCCCAGTCCTGCATCCCCACGGCCCCAGACCCATGGCCCAAGCCTCACTCCCACTGTGCTGAGTCAGATCCATCTTGATAGAGAGATTGAGGTTCTCAGAACGGAAGGCTCGATAGGAGTCATGTAGCTGGCCCAAGGGCACCTCAGGAAGGAACTCTGGGGCTCGCAAAGTGACAGCATGATGATCATGGGGGTTCCCATGGCATAGCCACTGTAGGTCCAGCGTCATACAGAGGTCAGGCAGGTGAAGGAAGCAGCAGTCATCATACCTGTCTCACAACAGAGACCCAGCCCTCAGTGCCCTTGTCACATAAAACCCTTCTTCTCTCCCCCTACCCCCACCCCGAGTCCCTCAACCTGTGGAGGTCCACCCATCATTTCACTCACTTAGAGGCCGTTCTCACATTGACATCCAAGTCACCCTTGAACACAAACTGACCAGGTTTCCAATGAAAAGACAGGTGATTCCATTCCCAATGCATATTTTCAGTTGTATTGTATGGATCCTGTAACCATCCCCAAGAATTTGGTGAGATACAAATAAGTACCACCTCAGTCTATTTCTTTCCTCCCCCATACCATCTTAAGAAGAAAACAACTCCTCTAGACCCCTTACCTCAGTAGCCAGTTGGTGCAGGTTTGCCTGTTCAATGTCCATGTGCCAGTCCCCATGGAACAGAAGACGGCTCTTGTCCCACCAGGGCAGAGGTGGGCTAGGGTCAGCTGAGGGCTTGGTCAAGAGGTCCACACACTGGCCAATTAGTGTCCAGGCCGGATCCCAGCATGGACCCCACACCACAGTATACTGAAAGATTTCCACTGGAGTACAGGGGCAAAGGGCACAGCTTGTTACACAGCTTCTTCCCCCTCCCTTCCCTCCAGAAGGATATCCGCTCACTCACCCCCACCTAATCATCACAAACACCCTTCCACCAAACCTTCCCCAACTCACAGTGGAAATCATGATAGAATTTCAGTGGCAGCATGTTCCTCTCTACTGTCACGTCACCCCATGGAAGCCCCAAGTGCAAGATTTGACGCCGACGGGAACAGGGCTGACCACTTTGCTCTGTGCCCACAAGCCGACCTGTCAGCCTCCACTCACGGATCTCAAACAGGTACCGGGGATAGTCTCTTATTCGAACTGTTATTACAGGGAATAGACACAGACTGCGTCAGCACTCTCAGGCATTTGCCCCCCCCCCCAATACTTGTACCCATGTATTTTACAGATCAAGACAATTGATAACAAAGTTGAAAAGGGGCATGGAGACCATAAGCAAAAAGTGAGGAACAAAATGTTGAGATTCACAAGCCAAACTAACCCTGAAGATGAGTGTTACTTGTCCCTTTATGTTAGCCAAGCAGTAGTATCAGGTTGAAAGGAAGAAAGAAAGGGAATCCCCACCCATCCCACTGCACCCATCCAAAAAACAGTTATAGTTCTCAAAATAAACAAGCTCATCTGTAATCACTCAAAATTCCTCCTGGAGTTTTAAGAATAAACACCAATCAGGTATGGTGGCGCATGCCTGTAGGTGGCAGCCTAGGAAGCCATGGCTGGGGCCAGGGATCACAGTTCGAGTCCCGCCAGGGGCACGTAGCAAGACCTAGTCCCAAAAAAATAGCTGGGTGTGGTGGCGTGCACCTGTAATCCCAGCTACCTGGGAAGCTGAGGCTGGGGATTGTTTGAGTCCATGGTACCCCGGGCAATGTAAACCTGCAGTTCCATGGGCAAAAATAGCAAGACCTAGTCATCCCCCCCCCAAAAAAAAAGAACAAACACCAGGCTCTACAAATAAGGAAGCACTACCTACCCAGAAAAGTCTTGACACTGCACTTGAGCATACGACACCACTGAATAACAAGATCGATGCCCTCTGCAGGAAACGGGCTGCCAGGATCAAGCTCTCGCACCTGCTCTATCACACGCTCAGGCCCATGGAAGGAGGCATCTGCCAAAGCCACCAGCTCTAGCCCTGCCAGGCTCCAAGTGAACAGTGCCCGGCGCATGGGTGTGTTGCCATAGAGACGACGAGAGCGCTGGATGTAGATTTCAATGTTTTTGTGTTCCAAAGAAGCATAGAGCTCCTCAATTTTGCGTGCTGGTAGTAACTCCCCATGCTGTTTCCGAAGGGAAGCTACTTTGGCGTCTAGAAGTTGCAGCCTTTTGGCACTCTCTTTACTCTCATCCTTCATTAGTTCATAATTATCTCGAAGTTTCACCTCAAAAATGTCATCCAAGAAAACCCAGGAGAAATGCTGAACCTTCAAGAGTAGATCAGGTGGGAGTGGGGCTGAGCTTGAAGAGGTCTGAGCAGTAGTCCCTCGATGCAGCCCCTTCAGCCATTTCTGCACTCCCATTGCCTCATCTAGAGTTTGAGAGAAGTCATACTGATAAGGAAATTCCACCAAGACTGAGCCCAAGGAGAGGAGCCAAACACAGTTCCGGAGAGTCTGCAGCACAGGGAAGGGGTTCCGGTGGAGGATCATTTCCTCCAGCCCAGGTAGCAGCTGCAACTCCACCTCCTTGAAGTTGAAAATGCCATTGCCATCAAAGCCAGCGGCCAGCTCTGGACAGTATGCCTGCAGTGAACCCCCATGCCGGCTCAACGATACACTCTCTGCAGCCAGGGTAATGAACTTGTCCTCAGCTACAAAAGCTGTCAGTTTGGCTGTGCTCACTTCTAATGTAAGGCTTAACAATCGCTTTGGGGTAGAAAGCTCAGGGGAATGGACTTCTGGCTCGGAAGCAGTTCCAGGCATCTCCAGTTTAAGAAGTGGAACAGCCTCAGGAAACAGAGTGGCTCTTAGTAGGTCTCGGTTCTGCAGGGTGGCCAGAACATGCTGGTACAGGTACATGTGGTCTGGGGGGCTCCAGAGTAAAGTCAGTCCTGCACCACACTGAACCTTGAGGGAGCAAGATAAAAGGATTTATCAATTACCCTTTCCCAAAATAAGAGATGGCAGGCTTTATCAAGGCATATCTGGCTCAAGAACAATTCCACGCAGAAGACTTGCTGAGTAACCACAGTAATTACATCCTCACTGTGCCCCCTTAGCAATAATGAGCTGCACTGACATTTCTAACTGATTTTACATTTAAGAGCACTTACAGTACTTACACTTTTACGTTCTCCTTCACTAGTTTCCAAACTGTCTGAGTAGAGGTCATGTGTATTAATTCTTTGATATCTGCCACAGAACAGCCAGTACACACAACACACACTCAATAATCACTTGGTTTTATGTTTCTGTTTATGAGTTACCTTTCTGTAACCATCAGTTTGTATAAAAACAACTGCGGCAGATCAATTTGAAAATGTTTCATGCCATCGATTGCAACAATCACCGAATTCTTAAAAGGTACAAAAAGTACTGACCATATTAATACAGTAATTGACCTATGTGAAAGTACATCTTAAGGGAGCAGAGTCCCTGTCAGCTTGAAAAACAAAGTCATTTCTTTTTTTTTTGTTTGTTTGTTTGTTTTGTTTGTTTTTTTGAGACTAGGTCTTGCTATTTTTGCCCGTGTAACCACAGGCTCTCGTTGCCCGGGGTACCACAGACTCAAGCAATTCCCAGCCAGCTGGGATTACAGGTGCACACCACCACGCCCAGCTATTTTTTTGGAACTAGGTCTCGCTACGTTGCCCCAGCGGGACTCGAACCACAATCCCTAGCCCCAGCCGCTTCATAGGCTGAAGCCTACAGGCACGAGCCACCGTACCCGGCGAAAAACAAAGTCATTTCTGAATAGCTAAGTGGATACAGAAAACTTAAACCCCAAGAGAGAAGAATTCCTTTGAATTCCAGCATCTGAAAAGGAAATTCTTCAGTTTCCAAAGGAAGCTGAAGTCTGAGCCGGGCGGAGTGGCACATGCCTGTAATCCCAGCTGCTTGGGAGGCGGAGGCTAGGAATCACTTGAGTTTGCGGTTCAAGACAACACAGTGAGATCTAGTCTCAAAAAAATAGCCAGGCATGGTGGTGTGCACCTGTAATCCCAGCTACCTTGGAGGCTGAGGCTAGGGATCACTTGAGTCCATAGGTTCGGGACAACCCTAGGTTCACATTGCCCAGGGTACCACGGACTCAAGTGATCCCCAACCTCAGCCTCCCAGATAGCTGGAATTACAGGCGCGCGCCACCACACCCAGCTATTTTTTTTTTGGAACTAGGTCTCACTATGCTGCCCTGAGCGGGACTTGTACCATGATCCCCAGTTTTGGCCACGGCTTCCTAGACTGATGCTTACAAGCATGCACCACTATGCCCAGCCACAAGACCTAGTTTCTTAAAAAAAAAAAAAAGCTGGGCATGGTGGCACATGCCTGTTTTCCAAGCACTGGGAGGCAAGAGGCTTGGGATCACTTGAGTTCACAGGTTCAAGACTACCCCGGACAACATAGCAAGACCTGGTCTCAAAACAGCAGCTGGGTGCCATGGCAGGTACCTGTAATCCTAGCTACCTGGGAGGCTGAGGCTGGGGATCACCTGAGTCCATGGTACCCCAGGCAACATAGAAAGACCTCGTCTCCAAAAAGAAGCTGAAGTCTGACTGAAGTCTGACAAACAGGAAGGTATCTCATTTTCCTTTTAATATGATACCTTGAGGAGAAATAGTGGAAAAACTCTCAAAACTTGCCGGTACCTCAATTTCGAGATCCCATCCAGCCTTTTGGCAAGCTGAGTGTGTTAGTAAAATGTCACCAGATCATAATCTTTAAAAAGTCCCTTGTTTTTCATAACAAGCAGATAACAGAACTGAAGCATGTAACAAGGGAGCAGGAGAGAAGGCAAAATCAGGGAGGGATGAGTGATGATAGTTCACAGGTGATGGATCAAGGTGATGATTCCCAGATGATATGGTGATGGAAAAACTTTGGGGTATATAACAATGTAAGAAGAATATATATATATATAAAACCAATGAAAAAATAAACTTTTTAAAAAGTCCCTTTTTTTTAGAGATATAAACTGAAATACTTACAGTTTCAATTATTTAAGTTTGGTATCTGCTTCAAACCCTGGAGGCAGGGGATACTGGCAGGAGTACAGATGAAATAAATTGATTCTAAGCTGGCAATTTATTAGTATAGTGGAGTATGAATACAAGAAATTTCATGTTCTAATTTCATTTGTACTTTAAGTGCCATGATAAAAAGTCAAAATGTACAGAACAAGCCAGGACAAAAAGGACACGAAGTATTGTATTTTCTCATTAGATAAGTTTGATATGACTCAGAAAACTGAGAAATGCTCTAAGTCAAAGTAAAAACCACCTGCCTCCATCTCCTCAAAAGCATTACCTTCAGGCTGGGCATGGTGGCGCGTGCCTAAGAGGCAGGCTAGGAAGCCACAGCCAGGGCCAGAGATTGCAGTTCGAGTCCTGCCAGGGGCACATAGAGAGACCTAGTTCCAAAAAAATACAGGTGGGTGTGGTGGCACACGCCTGTAATCCCAGTTACCTGGGAAGATGAGGCTGGGGAAAAAAAAAAAGGCTGGGCACGGTGGCTCGTGCCTGTAAAGCTTCAGCCTATGAAGCGGCCGGGGCTAGGGATTGCGGTTCGAGTCCTGCCTGGGGCCCATAGCGAGACCTAGTTCCAAAAAAAATAGCTGGGCATGGTGGCGTGCACCTATAATCCCAGCTACCTGGGAAGCTGAGGCTGGGGATGATTCGAGTCTGTGGTACCCAGGGCAACGAGAGCCTGTGGTTCCACGGGCAAAATCTAGATATCTAGATATCTAGACCTAGTCTCAAAAAAAAAAAAAAAAGGAAACATTACCTCCAGAGAGCGGATGCTGCTATGATAGGTGACGGACAGCATCGAGAGGCTGAGTACTGGAGCAGGAATGTCAGGAGCCTTGCAACAGGGTTGCATCTTCTCTGTGACTGTCTTCACCAGCGCAAGCACAAGTCCTTGAATATCCACAGTGGAGGTTTCAGCACTGCCCAGGACAGTTAGAGTATCCAGTCGGACTTCTGAAGCACCTAACACCCAGAAATCCACATCAGCCTTTGTTATCAGTTCTCAAATGGCAACTTAAGTCCTCATTCTTTCTTATTTACAGTATTCCCTTCACCTTTATTCTCGACACCACTCCTAAGTGCATTTCTCACATATTAAGCAAAATTTTCCTTTCCTGTGTCTTCAGTCCTTACTTCCAAAATACCAAGAAAAAATAATGATCATGCCAAAAAGGACCGCAGCCAGCTGCAGCTATACCAACTGTTATTTGGTTTACCAACTATTTGTTATACCAACTGCGGCCAACACGTGCCCAAGGACAAGGTCATTAAAAAGTTCATCATTCCAAACATAGTGGAGGCCACAGCCATCAAAGACATACCTGAAGCAAGTGTTTTCAACACCTATGTGCTTGCCAAGCAGCGTAAAACTACATTACTAGGTGAGAGATGCCACTCATAGCAAGGCCATCAAGAACAGTTCTCACAAAGCCCAGAAGGTTCAAATATGCCCAGCCCAATTTAGACCCACAGCTGCTGCTTTACAGCCTCCTCCAAAGCCCATATAAAGAAGTTCTTTTTTTTTTTTTTTTTTTGGAGACTAGGTCTCACTATTTTTGCCCGTGGAACCATAGGCTCATGTTGCCTGGGGTACCACAGACTCAAGCAATCCCCAGCCTCAGCTTCCCAGGTACCTGGGATCACAGGCACGTGCCACCATGCCCAGCTATTTTTTTTGGAACTAGGTCTTGCTACGTGCCCCTAGCAAGACTCAAACTTCAATTCTTGGCCCTGGCCGTGGCTTCCTAGGATGTTACCTACAGGCATGTGCCAACATGCCCGGCCTATGAAGTTAAGTTCTTAAAGACCGAAGAAAACTCCTCTAGGGAGAGATAATATGGAAATCATATTTTAAAGATAAAGATTTTTCCTTTCTCATCTTTGGTGGAGTCAAAGTTCTTTAACATCTATAAATTGCCAGAGGTCTGTCAGTTACTCTCTAGAACTAAAACATAAAAAATTGATGGGTATCGTTTTCTTAATCCGATATCACAGCTCAGTCTTATCCTTATACATCTTGCTTGAAACCCATCTCTCATAAGGCCTTACAAAATATCAAAAAGGCCAATAGTTATACAAGACCTTCTAGCACCTCAAGCCTCTAAATCAGAAAAATTCCCAATAGTCTACTTCATCATATGAGAAGACAAACAGAATGAGGCAGCATAACCTACTTAGGTTACAGACCTTCACACTTTACACTGCAGTACAGACTGTTCCACTTACCAACCAGGGCAGAAAGAGTGAACAAGTTCATGTCCTCCACCTTCAAGTCCACCTTCCACAGTAATGACACAGATTTCCCAAACGAAGATTTCCTAGAGACAGCCGAATTCCCAGACCGAGGGCTCAATAAGGACAAGATCCGAGAGAGACACTGGGCACAGGTGTCCGAAGCTTCCACCTGCAGTCCTCGGATGGTACAGTCAAGAAAGAGAGTATCTGACTGGGTGCTGGACAAGCCCAGAGGCTGGTTATAGCTACCCTACAAAAGAAATAAGGGGAAGCTCCTTAGGAACATGCACATGGTTTTGTGATGCTCAGATGTATCACCTGCTGCCAAAAAGGTGAGGAAGTAGGATGAGGAAGCATAGTAGGATGAGGAAGTCACATGGGTCCCTATTCATCAAAGTCCCCACATACCTGTAGTGTGAAGGAATCCAAGACAAGCGCCTCACCCCAAACATGCATATTGGGTGGATGTGGTGCCCGCTGAATGTGGGAGTCACTGCCCACCCGCCAGCAGAGATGGTCTACAGTTAGGACGCCCCGCTGATGGACACTTTGTGGCCTCAGGTGCTGGTAATCTGAATAAAGAAGGCGGATGAGAGGAGTTCTATGGAGACACTGTGGCAAATCAACTGGGTTCAACTCCACTAATGGACAGATTTTTTTTATTTCAGAACCTTACCCAAAGAGATAGAATTGAATCCCAAGGCAAAGGGTGGTGTATCTCCAAGCTGCATGGAAATATTGACATTGGAAATGGAGATGCTAACGATGATGGGAGCCAGGATTTGGGGGAAGGTTCTGTATAGGGACAAGACATCATTGTTTGATAAGAAGACAAATGTAGCTTCCTATCATAGATCAAATTCCTGAAGTTCTCAAAGTTTCTTAGGTTGGGATGCAACTCAAACAAAGAACAAAATCTGTCAACTTGCTAGTACTCCTAATGTAATCTACATGAACACTAAAAAGGCATCAGGTGAACCACATGAAATGGCTACTTTCCTATGTCAAATAGGATAAACATCAGCCTGTATGATTCAGGCTAATACAACCAATGAGCATCACTTTCAACCTTAATTTTTCTAGATGACATAACTACATTAGTACTACCAAAGCATATGGTACTGCTGAAAAGACATGTCCTTATAACCCAAGACAAACAAGCTACTGTTTATCATTTTTAAGTTTAGGTCAACAAATTTTTTTGTGTAACAAGACTGTACTGGACATGGACTATAGAAAGAAGACATCACCCTCCCATCAAAATCTGGTATAATATGGGAAAGATATGTAACATAGGATTACTACTGAGACTTTTGGGAGTTCAAACAATCAAGCATTTATTTAATACAAGATACCCTTTTTTTTGAGATTAAGTCTCGCTATTATTGCCCGTGGAACCACAGGCTTACGTTTCCTGGGGTACCACGGACTCAAGCAATCCCCAGCCTCAGCTTCCCAGGTAGCTGGGATTACAGGCATGCACCACCACACCCAGCTATTTTTTTGGAACTAGGTCTCCCTACATTACCCCGAGTGAGACTTGAACCGCAATCCCTGGTCCCCACTGCAGCTTCCTAGGCTGCTGCTTACAGGCACACACCTTTGTGCCCAACCAAGATGCCATTTTAGATCAAAACATTTTGCCTCATAAGAAGGTGGCTGGAAAAGGTTACACTGACCTTTTCTTTCTTTGAAGAACAGATGAACTAAACCCTTGGGTCTCCAGTGCTACCATGTGCAGCCAGTGAGAAAATTCCTGGTGCCGGTAATGAATAATGCAAGTGCTCAGGACCAAGGAGGCCGAAAGGTCAATGATGGTCACCTAGAAAAGAGAACACCAGAATGTGAACTTGGGTTTTATTAGCTCATAATATAATGATGTTGGGAAATGGGAAAGGAGTAATTCTTGGTCCCACAGTCATCACACCTGCATACTAGCCTTAAGAGAGTTGAGGCAGACAATGCGCTGACGGCTCTGGGACAGCAGCAATCCATCTGTAAGGGCACAGGGCAGATCAGAGGAGAACACTGGGAGGGCAAAAGGTAAACCTAGAGGGGGTCAGACGCAGGCAAGGAGAGGAACAGACTGTTACCTATACTCAGGAGTCAGAGTTCTTTTTTCTCAGTACGTCCCCCTTCCTCCTCCCTAGTAATACTGATTAAATTAAGACAATGTGGAGCAAGAGGAAGACGGTGCCTGATCTCCCATTCTTTCTCAGTTCCAGGGTTCCCACCTATGAACCTTTCAGGAGGAGTTCAACGCTCATCTGTGCCATATCAGAGTTTGCTGTGAAGTTTCGAAGGGGCAGCTGATCCTCATCACGGTGGTACAGGAAATGCAGCAGCTTCAGTGTCCAATTCAGGTGCCTGGCCAGAGAGAATGGCTCAGAAAGATATAAAATGCCACTCTACTCATTTTATCCCCACAGATAAGATCAATGCAGCTATTATGCTGGTTATGGAGACCCCAGCATGTTTGCACCAAACATAGCCCAGCATACTTTCGTTGGAGATCTCACCTCTTTTGACTATTCATCGACAGCACTATACTTGTGACTTCCATCTTCACCTGGACCTGGTCTGGCAGTTGCTGAAGGAAGTATAGGCCAGGCAGAGTTGGTTCAGCCAAGTTCTCTGTCACCTCTGAAAACATGAATGAATAACATGAGTCATCAATCCCTAACTCTATGAATTCTCCCAAAACGCTTTTTCATCTCTGGTCAAATCCCCCCACATACGGTAGGCTAAGCAGACAGCCAATCTTAGATGCAGGCACCTACTATACTTCATTTCCCAAAGTCTGAAAACTAGTATTGGGAACAGGTTGGCATACCAGGAGGAATATGGACATTAGAGTCTAAAGATTTAAACCCCATTTTTACCAGTGACTAGTAATTTTTACTGTTGACTAGCTGCATAATTTCAGTCAAGTTATCTAATCTTCCTAGCATCAATTTCCTCATTTGTGAAATGCTGAGGATCTAGTGAGAAAATGCATGTAAAATATATAGTATAGGTCTAACTCATAAGTACCCACTAAATGTTAGTTCTTTCACACACCATAAGCAAATGCCCTATTTCCTCTGGTGAGCCTCAAGATTAAAGGTCACAATGAATAACAAACAAGTAGTAACACTTAATGAATGGTAGGTTCAACATTTTTTTCCAATTTCCAAAATAATTCCAGAGCAATGCAGACAAAACTCACTGACCAGGACCTCACCTGAACAAGGAACAGGCTTAGGTGCCAGGTTGGGAGCCTGGCGCAGCAACTGACTATGGAAGAGGCCTTCATGCAGTTCAGCATGGAGTGTCCATATACCCATGGTGATCGCCTTCAGTTGTCGAGTACTGATATCCACCTCCAGACACAGCTTTAGGGCCAGTGAGAGTTCTGCAAGGCAGGTGCCCTCCTGCAGGGAGAATAAGTCTATGAAGTATGTGTTGTGAAGGAAATCTGGAAGTGTGCAGTCAAAATGTAGTGTTCTAGAACACTGCTTTGAGGGGATCCCATAAGGACAGAGAGTCTAGAATACAAGTCATAAACTTGTATTCTTTATGTCTTAACCTCAGAAGGAAACAAAGCATCCACGGAATACTCACCAGTTGAATCTAGAATACAAGTCATAAACTTGTATTCTTTATGTCTTAAGCCCAGAAGGAAACAAAGCATTCATGGAATACTCACCAGCTGGCCACTCTTTAGAACTTTGCTGTTGATCTGACTTAGGCTCACCTGACATTTTAGCCTGGGAAAAGAAAAAAAAAGAAGAGTGCCGGCTTCTTTCCTCACTACTTATCTTCAATCAAGCTATCTTGGCTGGAAGAGACAAAGCAAGAAGTACCTAATCCTAGTAGCTTCTCAAACTGTACAGAATGAGAACCTGACACTTTGATAAATCTTTGAATAAACCTACCTTGAAACAACTGTCAGGCAAGAATAGGACTACCAAATTTTCTACTACCCAGTACTTACCTTTTCCCATCACTATCCAAAAGAAGGCAGCAGTCTCTGATCTGAATATGCCACAAAGATTCAGAAGTAGCCACTTGGAGAACCATGATGTTTACAGAGTCTATATGAATGGAGAATAACTGAAAGGAGGAAGCAAAGATGAACCATAACTAACATGAAGGCACTGTCCTTTCTTTTTAGTAGTTATTGAAACAATATTCTTAAAGTTAATGCCTCTAAAATAGATGAGCCCATGCATAGCCCCAAGTCAAGCATTCCCTAGTATAGTCCAGAAAAGAGGGTGTAGTCTCACCTGGCAGAAGATCTTCAATAAGAATGGGCTAAAGGACAGTTTCTTTCGAGGGGCCCCAGTGCTCTGAGAGAATGGGGCAAACAGGCTAGAAACCTTCTGTGGATCCGTTCTGATACATACTTCTCCAAAATACAATGCCACGTAGCGTCTGCCCAGAAAAAGAAACCTCACTACCATCAAGTCCATCCTTTCCACAGTAGTGTATTCTCCTCCCTCACATTCACTCCCCCATCCTCCCTAGAACTGGTATAGAGGACAGTCTCACACAGCATTATTAATATCAGCCTCAAAAAATAATTGCTTCCAGGCTAATGGGGAGAGACATCAGCAAGAATCTACTTCCCTTCTTGGGTTGTGAGGTCTCTATAGAAGATTCTCTTTCTGCAAATCCCAATCCAAAAATTCCCTAGAGGAAGAGCAAGGACATGGGGTACTTACGGCAGATCATGTCTAAGGAGTTTGCTGGAAATCCACAGGCTACCAATTTCCTAAAACAGTATGAGAGAAAGTTTTGTATATAAGCTGCTAGGTAAGTAATAAGCAAGACAGGAAAGGCTCTAAGAAAAGGAGTATTACAATCCTTCCACTAAATATTCTCCACCCCATTTCTACCAGTTTCTTTCCTCAATATTGTATTTATTCTTCACAATGTTAGTTGACTTGCTATGTAATTCTCTTTCATATATATGTCTCTCTGCTTCCCCTCTTAAATTAGAACAATAAGTTCTTCTATTTTCTGTTATCTTTCTTTGGTGCTTCTGTATCTTTTTATTTATTTATTTATTTATTTATTTTTTGAGACTAGGTCTCGCTATTTTTGCCCGTGGAACCACAGGCTCTCATTGCCTGGGGTACCACGGACTCAAGCAATCCCCAGCCTCAGCTTCCCAGGTAGCTGGGATTACAGGCGCACGCCAACACGCCCAACTATTTTTTTGGAACTAGGTCTCGCCACAGGCCCCAGGCGGGACTCGAACCGCGATCCCTAGCCCCCGCTGCTTCATAGGCAGAAGTTTACAGGCACGAGCCACTGTGCCCGGCTCTGTATCTTTTTAAATTACAGAATTGGACAGAACTATATGGCACAGAAGCAGCACATCAGACAGACATCAGAAAGGAGGAACAACCAACACGACCATCTCCTCCATCATAGGAAGGGCCACAATAAAGGAACCTGGAGAACCATACCACACCCCCACCCTATGAGAGATTCCTAATGTACATGGACTAGCTGGCTGCCTCACAGTAACCCCTGGAGACCCCAGCAGCCTGGATTGCTTTGTTCCAGGAGCACAGGTCCTCACCTAGGAAAGAGGACATGATTCCAGAAAAAAGAGACCAGTGGGCCAAGCATCAACCAATAACTTACAGTAAGAGAGGAGTTGGAATAACAGGAGGGGGGATGGGGGAACAGGATGGTGGTATAGGGAGGGCCATAATGTGAACAATAACTATACAAATATGACTGATATTGTATGAAAAGATAAAAAAATTAAAATTATTAAAAAATAATAAGGTACCCTGGACACTGAACAACTTGGGTCAATTCTAGTTTCTACAAACTTACTTTAATATCATTCTTTGCAAAGCCAAATTAACTGGGAGAAGTCACTCAGAATTTTTTTTTTCAGAGACTAGTATCACTATATTGCCCAGGGTTGTCTCGAACCCGTGGACTCAAGGGATCTCTAGCCTCAGTCTCCCAGGTAGTTGGGATTACAGGCATGCACCACCATACTTGGCTCACTCAGAATTTTTTAAAAAGGAAATCAAAAACTGAAATTCAGCAAGATCAACACCACACACATAGGACTCACCACTGTTTGCTGGTGCTGCTGAAACTTAAGACTGACATTTTGGATCCGAAAAAAGGAGCCAATCTTCAGCTCTGCCTGAAGCTTCCGCCGACACCAATTGGTGGCCAACCTGACCACAAGCCACCTGCAGAAAAATTCCTGAGTTCACAAGACGTTCTTCCATTAATGGCTTCTGACACCCCTTGCTGGTCCTAGAAGGCCTTGCAAAGGGTTATCTCCTGAAACTGGATCTTCAGGTAACTATCCTTGTCTCCCTAAACACTAATCTATCATATACATTCAGACACTCTGGTCAGAAATCTAAGCCCCACCCAGATAAGTTCGAAAAACTGAATGCCGCCCTCTAAGTTGGGGACAAAAAGAAAAAGGACCCAAAAAGTAACCAAAGTAGAGCTAAGCATGTCAGATATGCATTACACACTCCTCCCACCCCAGGGTCTCGGTCTCTGTCTCTGCCCTCTCGACAGGTGTCCAAAAGAAGGCACAGAGGGGTCAAACCGGTCAGCTCAAATGCCACTTTCTCCAGGGCAGTCTGACCTGTTCCTGCTCCCGAGGGCGGGGTTGCAGGTGTCCTTGGCAGTCGGTGAAGGGGATATTTAGGGGGGGTGGGAGGCTATTAGGGGGTACACGGAGCTAGCCCGCCCTCCCCCCTCCTATTCAGTTCCTTAGCCACATCACACAGTCGGGCCTCGCCCAGCTCCAGCGCCCCTGCACTTCCAGTTACTCCCCGTCAGCTCCGGCTTACGCATCCGCTTTACCCCGTGTGCCACCTCCTCGCCACCTTCCTCACCGCCGCCCGCGTACCGTCCCCTTTGGTTCCCCTCCACTCCCGAGCGCCCTGTTCAAGCTCCTGCCCCTCCTCAATCTTTCTCTTTCCCTGCCCCCCAACTCTCACGGTAACCGGGAATCCCCCTCACCGGCCCAGGAAGAGGGCACCAAGCGCAAGCAACAGCAAGGAGAACAGCGCGAAGTACAGGGGCATTACGGCCCCATCCCGGCCCGACTCCGGCCCCCGCCCAGCCGGTTCCCCCCTCCCGCGCCCGCCCAGCGCAGCGCCGCCGCGGGCCGACCAGCCAGACGCGCAGAGACTGCTCTGGGCCAGGAAGCGTTTGCGTGCGTACGCCCCGCCCACCGCAACCCGCCAGCCAGCCAGCTGTCTCTACTCCCCGCCCCGCCCGACGCCTGCGATGCCGTAGGGCCGACCTGCTACTTGCGCGAAGTGAAGGCGTGCGCTCTCCGGAAGGAGAGCGGGGTGGGGGAGGGGAGAGCGGAGTGTGGACCCCGGGCCGACTGACAGGCTTGCCCGGCCTCGAGGCGCACCCTTTCCGAGCCCGGAAATGAGCCTGGGGCTTGCGACAGTCCGGAGTCGTAATCTCTGTCTGGCAGTGGACTTGGCTGAGTTGTTTCGACTATGGAAAGTTCCACTTTCAAAATATTTTCCCCAAGGAGCAAGAGTTAGTTTGATCACTTTAGAGCCTAGATTGAGGATACTGAGGAGGTTATCACTCTGCATCCAACAAAATAACTCTTTCACCTTAATCCTTATAGCAGTTGTCTGAAAATCATTGAGGAAACCAATTTAAAGGCCCGCCAAAATTCCTCATTCCAACGCACGAAAGATGGAGTTTTTAAATTGTTTGCTGTTTGAGTACGTATTGACCTACTGTGTTGGCCGCATCATCCTGGACACTACTGGAATTTTCAGCATATATATCGCAAACTTAGCAGTAGACGGGGGATACTACCTAACTGGAAAATATTGTTCTTGCCCTTCAGCAACAAATAGTTTTGGAAGCAAACATGAAGTAGACAGTTTAGGGTCAACTTTATTTTACCTGTTTCATTCTGTCAAATAAGGGATTTGAACTTCCAACTCAAATATGATGCTAATTCAGTACAAGCTATAGAAATGAGGATTTTTAAGTATAAATAATGCAGTACTGTGTGCCTCTTTGCACTTAAATCTTAATCTCCATAATCACCCTTTAAGATTTTGATTGCAAACTCTCCATTCCTTCAGCTAAGGAAATTTCAACTTTTACCTGCATTGTCCAGTTGCTTTTTACTTCTCCAACAGGTTTTCTCTTTTCTAGTCTTCTCTTCAGTCATTTCTACAAGCCCTCCTCTTGCCCCCCCACCACACACCCATACACCCATACACCCACACACCATCTATTTCAAGGTCTTCCCTTTCAAGGTCTATAGCTGTCATCCTCATAATCTGCAGCCTCCTGTCACAGTTATGTTGTCTGTGAACTCTCAAGATAATCAAATCCTAGCAACTCGAAAACTGCCTAACCCACGGTTACAACACTTCTCCCTACTCATCCAATGTTTTATTTAGCTGATTTCCGTATCATTTCTTCAATGTTTCCCTCACTTCTGTTACCCTGTTCTTAACTATCTCAGTAGCCTGAAATGTTGATTTTTGTCATTTGTCTACTACTTTCTGAAGAGATCCAGAGGGATCAATGGAGCTAAAGTGGGGAAGAGGCTTGGATGAAGTTCAACTCACAGCCTCAATTTACTGGGCAAGTCTTTGTAAAAAAGATCAAAGTCTTTTAATGTCTTTAGTCGAGTCTGGGCACAGAGCTGACATGCTCCAATATTCAATATTGACTTCCTAAAAAAAGAGGTGGAGAGGACTCTGAAATTTTCTAAAAATAAAAGGATCTGCTAGTCACTGAAATTCCAGCAGACATCAGATACCTCAGTTCATTACTACCATGGTCAAGACACAAGCTTACATTTTCTGGAATTCATCAGCAGATGAAAGGAAGAAGTTAGGGGAACAGAGTGATAAAAGGGGTTTTCTAACCCACCTTTTCAGAAAAAGTCTTTCCTATATTTGTCAAAATAAAGAGACATTATCTTCCAATCATTTACTAATTTTCAGGATTCACGTACTCAAGTTTTCTGTAATAGCTACCTTCTAGCTGTGAAAATTAAAGGAGGTACAATGAATAACTTAGTGCCTAGCATTTAGCATCAGTTAATAAATGTTGATAATTCTTTTTACCCTACCCTTTCTACCTCTCCTCAGCTCTTAAGTAACAAATACAGAATAAAATATTTCATTGGCTACTAAGCTATATTATTTTATGGTCATAATTAGTCATAAATCGAATAAAGGTGGTGAAAAGGTTTGGATATACACAAGACTCTTAAAAGAGTCATACTAAAGATTTCCAGCATCTCAAAAGAGTGACAGCAATGCCTTAGTACTCAAGGATTAACCAGTTGCTGAAACAGTACACCCAATAAATAACACCACAATGACTAGCAATTAAATTTTTTTTTATCATTTTGGAGGAAAAAAACAGGGGAAAAGTCACACACTTGAATAATCAATGATGCCAAACTTCAAGAGGTTAAAAATTCCGTTTTAGGGCCGGGCACGGTGGTTCGTGGTTGTAAGCTTCAGCCTATGAAACGGCTGGGGCTAGGGATCGTGGTTCGAGTCCCACCTGGGGCCTGTAGCGAGACCTAGTTCCAAAAAAATAGCTGGGCATGGTGATGCGCGCCTGTAATTCCAGCTATCTGGGAAGCTGAGGCTGGGGACTGCTTGAGTCCGTGGTACCCCGGGCAACGTGAGCCTGCAGTTCCACAGGCAGAAATAGCGAGACGTAGTCTCAAAAAAAAAAAAAAATTCCGTTTTAGAAATGATGTC
>PVHY01020267.1:0-25867 GCA_004024945.1 Uropsilus gracilis | reverse complement strand
GGGGGGGGGTGGGGAGGGGATGGCACTGAGCTAGGGCAGTGGGGGTGTGAAGCTGATAAGCAATAGAATGCAAGGGAAGCTCTCCAGCTGCCAAGGCGAGGTGCATGCAGGAGAGAAGGAGCCTTGCAGAGGAAAGGGTTCCAAATTTCCTCTTGGGCTTCTTGCTTTTGAGGTGTCTGAGGGACCTACAAGTTGAGAATGTCTGTAGGCTGTTGTTGGGTGTCAGGGGGGGCCCTGGGAGCCTTGGGGATTTTCAGCTCAGAGGCAGTGGAGGGAGATTATCCGGTGTGGGTAGGAGAGACAGGGAAGGAGTCTGAGAAGCTTCCAAATAGGTAGCCCTGAAAGGAAAAGTATGTTAGCAACACCCAAGTCTTGTCTTTAAGGAATAACATCCATTGCAGTGACTGGCTGTGCTTGATGACTCTATTAAAAACGTATTAAATGAGGACAATGAACACTCAAAGGCAAGTGCAAACAGAAATCTTCGAGTTTGCAGACGCATTTTTTCAGGTTCTGAAATGCCAAGGTGACGGGAGGAACTGCAGAGGGATCTTGCAGGTAAGCAGAAAATGGCAGATGAACAGCACTGTGGGTAAGTGTGACACGTGTGATGACATCATCTAGGGAACCATGACAGGAGGATAAATCCCGGCTCTTCCTTACCACTTCAGGAAGGGAGCCAAGAGTGGGCATGGAGGCTTAGGTCAGTCTCTCTGGGTTAAGAGTCTTTCACCTGGGGTATACAAGGTCCACTCCTCCGGTGACAAGGGATCCCAGGAATCTCATGCACTGCCGAGGTGAAGGAGTGCGGGGCGAGGGGTGTAAAGAGAGGAAATCCTTGAAAGGGTTTGGGAACCCAGTCCTGGGCTCCAGGCAACCTGCCGGCCTCGTGTTGGGCCTCCCCAAGGAGGGCAGATTCTTGGGTTTCTCTCCCCGCCAGGTTCACAATTTGCTAAAGAAAAACTTGCCCTTGACATGCAAATGATGGAAACACAGGGTGTCTGGGGCGCTTTGGTTTGTGGTTTTTACCATCAGAGGGCTCTGCGGCTGAGCCCGGCGGTCTGTCTCAGGGGGGCCAGGGAGCGCAAGCCTCAGAGGAGGGGGGGAAGGGCTATTCCCTAGGGTCTGGGTCAGAGCAAGTGGGTCTCTAAGGCAGGTTTCTAGGAGAAGGCCAGACCCTTGCAGGCTGTCTTGGGGTACAGCTGGAACCTCTGGCCTTCAACCTCTGCAGGTCCCTACTATAACTCCCTCTCCAAAGCAGGGTGCGAGGCTACCCCCACCTGACCCACCCTATCCACCTCCAAACTGGAGCCGAAACCAAACCACGTGGAAGGCGACTACCTAAAGCTGATCTATCATTTATTAAACGAGCCCTTTTGTGGAAAATCGCAGATTTTCTCCGAAGCGGCTGGGGAAATTGGGCGGGGATATGGGGGAGAAACCAGGTGGTATTTGACAGCATGAATGGGTGATACCTTCACCTCCTTCCCGGAGCCCTAGCTCCCAGGTAGCCCCTCTCCCCCTCCCCCCTTCAGCTGCCCCAAGTCCTAGAAGTGCGTTCGCTTTCTGCAATCTCTCCGGGCCGTCCCAGCTCTAGGTCCCCGGTCTCCCCGCCCCACTCTCTTTGGGGTGCACCTTCCCAGCGCGATGCCCCGCACCCTGCTTTGCTCCGGGGACCGATGCGCCTGTCTCGTGCCCTCCTGAGCAGCCAGCGGGGAGGTCACTGCGGCTGGTGAAGGGGTTACAGGGCATGGATTTTGCCCGTCTTCAACCGGTGCGCCCCAGTTCTCGCAGCCGCGTGCTGACGTATCCCATGCCTGCTTTCCTCTCTCGAAGGGACTCGGCAGCCGGTCAGGGTCTGGGGGCGCCGCCGCCCGGCCCGCGCCCCGCCCGCAGCCCCGCTCCTCCCCGCGCGCCCCCACTTGTGGCCCAGCCGACAGCCGCGCAGGGACAGCTGCATTTCTCGCTGCCCGCCGCTAGGAAGCTGGCCGAGCCTCGCATTCTCCGCCTCCCGCGCCCCAGCCGCGCCGCCGCGCCGGGCCCGCCGCCGCCGCCACCGCCGCCGCGGGATCGCGCCCCCTCCCCCAGCCCGCCGGCCCCTCCGGCCCGCGGGGAGCGGACGCGCGTGGCGGCTGCTCGGTAAGACCCTCCCTGTGCTTCCCGCCAGCTCCCCGCGGCCCCGGCCGGCGGCCCCACCTTCTGGGGCCGCGATCGCCAGGCGCCGCGGGGAGGGCCGGGCCGGCGCGAGTTTGAGTCCCGGTGCTGCTGCCGCGGCTTCCCGGGAGCCGCCCGCCCAGCCGCGTGCGGCAGCTCCCGGCCTCGCCTGCGCCCGAGCCGCCACCTCAGCCCAGGCCGCGGGCGCGGGCGCGGGCGCGGGCGCGGGCGGGCGTCTGGGTGTGGGAGCGGGGCGCGGGGTTCGAGGGGTGGTCGCGGCGGGAGGCGTCGTGGAGGGAAGCCAGGCCTGCTCAGCC
Source organism: Uropsilus gracilis (assembly GCA_004024945.1). Taxonomy (NCBI): domain Eukaryota; kingdom Metazoa; phylum Chordata; class Mammalia; order Eulipotyphla; family Talpidae; genus Uropsilus; species Uropsilus gracilis. Next base: position 23,396 of record PVHY01020267.1, on the reverse strand, counting down.
AGGGCTGCCCCGAGCCCCTTGTCCGGCCGCTCCCCCTTTTGTGTGGGCGCCCCTCCCGGTTTGGCTCGGGCCTGGGGGCGCTGGCTGGTTGGCGATGGCTGGCGGGGGGCGCCTGCTGGGGGCAGAGCTCCTTTCAGGAGGAAGGGAGGTTCGCTTCCTGCCCCTGTCGATGTCACTGGTCGGCTCAACCTTTTCTGGTCCCACCCGGTCCCCTGGGAGCCGCGTCTCCCGGTGGCTCGGCTGGGGAAAGTTCAGAACGCGCTATCCCCGCCCCTGCTCCCCGCCCCTCCGGCTCGGTGCTCGCGGCCCCGGGCTCCAGGGGGTTGGTGTTTGTGCTAATTCATTCTTTCCTCTTCAGTGTCTCCTTGCATTGTTGCCTCACACCCGGCACCGGCCCGCCCATCTCTTTTCCTCGCAGAAGTTTTAGCTCCCAGAAATGTATGCTGGCATTTAAATTTCTAGGAAGGAATTTGTTTGAGGGGGCTGGGGGTTTAGATTTTACTTTTCATTTATTTATTTTTTGGTGCGAGTGGAAGGTGATGGGGGGAATGTGACTGGAAATTTCGAGTTAGAATGTGTTAGAAGTGATCCAGGACACAAAAAAGGCCATCGCGGCCACAGCTGACTCCTGGGCGGGGCCCTCAGGGAGCGGGTAGTAAGGCTTGTGTCGGTTATTCTGCAGGACCTGACCACCTGGCTCAGGAGCAAACCCAGGAGACTTGTGGGGGGGGGGGCTCCTGTTTCTTCTTTTTTCCAGGGGAGGAAGTCATCTCACCATGACCTTTGACCCCTGTGGGGTCAAGTGTGAAAGCAGGCGATGGCTGTTGGTGGGGTTGGATGCCATTGGCACCTCAGTTTGAATGAATGCACGGAGGTAGAGAGAGGAGACTGGTTCAGGCCACCAGGAAGCTGGTAGGGTTCAACCCCCCCTGACTACTTTCTACAGCTGGGAGGAACGGGTGACGGGAAACAGGAGGGTTACCTCAGGCCTGGGAATATCCTTGGATAGGCGAGAGACAACTTGGACAACTAATATGGCCCAGGAATGGTAATATGTCTAAGAGTCACTTGGGGCCAGAGGTTGGGGTTATGGGTCCCTTAGAGAACCTGGTAAACTCTGCCCCCCAACAGCCACACTTGGAGGGACACATTTGTATGCAATATCAGAGGGTTACTGTGCTCCTGGGAACTGGGTCCCTTATTCAGATCCCTGTGGTTCAACCTCGGTCACTCAGAATGTGGAGAATAGCTGCCTCCTTTGTGACCAGAAACTAATCCCAGTTGTGGAAATCAGACCTCTGGAGAGGACTTTACTCATGACCTTCCCCTGCATCTTTGTGCTTGTGGCCACGGAGATCTGGGAACTCTGGAGCAGATTCTGACTCCCTATAACTAGCCAGAGAAGGGGAGGGGGTGGTCAGTTGAGGCACCCTTCTCCAGGGCCTGGCTTTGCTGTCTGTGTGGTGGAGAGGCTCTGAGTGCTGATCCGCTGCCAAGGGGCTATCGAATTAGAGGTAAATAACAGGATTGGGGCACAGGGTGCATATTCTGTTTTAACTGGATGTGGGAGCCAGGCCCTATAATAGCCCAGCTCTCTTTTGGAGAAATGGTGTAGATATGGGAGAAGGTGTTCCAGTGGAGTATAGATGTGAAGGACATTCTTCCTCTTGTGGTCATGGGGTGGGGTTGTTCAAGACCAAGATCCAGGTTCTTTAGGTCTCTCTGGACTTCCAAAGGCCAGTGAAGGCCGGAGGGTATGGCTGCCACCCTCCTAGTGTAGTCCCCAGGGGCCCTGACCTGCCTTTTCTTAGCCCCGGGCTGCTGCTAGGTGTTCCTTGCATCTTCACTGTCTGGAGACCTTTCATGGGGACTGCTGTCTGTGACTTCTCTACCGTGGTATTGAGAACCCCTCTGTAGGCTCAGGTCCCCCAGACCACACTGCTCACGGGATCTTTCTTTAGCTTGAACTAGCAAGCGTAGTTTGTCATATAGAACATCACACACACTTGTGTCTTTCTGTGGCGCTTCTATTCTACCTTGATGAATTTTACCATATCCTGGCAATAAGCAACATAGATGGGAGAGTCTAAATGCTTGGGGAAAGGAAGCTGGGGGTCAGACAGGGTTCACCTCTTATTGTGCAAGGTGGACTGGGGGAGATGATGTTTTTGTTTTGCTAACTCTTACCTTCAGGAAGATCTTGGAGGTAATGGGCCTTGGAGAAGCTATGGTCCAGTGGCCCCTGATTTAGGACTTAGAAGTTGTCTTGATGGATATAACAGTCCGTGGCAGTGAGTAAGGATTTGCTTTCCTCAGTGGCCAGGATTTTTCTATCTGCTGCTGGATTTATTTATTTGTTTGTTTGTTCGTTCGTTCGTTCGTTCGTTCGTTCGTTCGTTCATTCATTCAAACTAAGTCTCACTATTTTTGTCCGTGGAACCACAGGCTCCCATTGCCCGCGGTACCACAGACTCAAGCAATCCCCAGCCTCAGCTTCCCAGGTATCTGGGATTATAGGCGCACGCCACCACGCCCAGCTATTTTTTGGGACTAGGTCTCACTGTGTTGCCCTGAGTGGGCTTGAACCGCGATCCCTAACCCCAGCTCCTTCGTAGGCTGAAGCTTGCAGGCACGAGCCATCATGCCCAGCTCTGGATGCTGGGTTTAGGGTGCTGGTTGGCGAGTTTAGGTTGCTGGGTAGCAAGTTTAGGGTGTTGGTTGGTGAGTTTAGGATGTTGGTTGGTGAATTTAGGGGACTGGTTGGTAAGTTTAGGGTGCTGTTTGGTGAGTTTATGGTGCTGTTTGGTGAGGCTAAGGTGTTGACTGGTGAGTTTAGGGTGCTGGTTACTGAGTTAAGGTGTTGGTTGGTTAGTTTAGGGTTTTGGCTGGTTAGTTTAGGGTGTTGGTTGGTAAGTTTAGGGTGCTGGTTGGTGAGTTTAGGATGTTGGTGAACTTAGGGTGCTGGTTAGGGTGTTTGCTGTTGAGTTTTTTGGGTGCTATTTAGTGAGTTAAGGTGTAGGTAGGGGTGAGTTTAGGGTGTTTGTTGGTAGGTTTAGGATGCTAGTTGCTTAGCTTAGGGTGTTGGCTGGTGAGTTTAGGATGCTGATTAGTGAGTTAAGGTGTTGGTTGGTCAGTTTAGGGCATTAGCTGGTGAGTTTAGGATGCTGATTGGTTAGCTTAGAGTGCTGGCTGCTGAGTTTAGGGTACTGGTTAGTGAGTTAAGATGTTGGTTGGTGAGTTTAGGGTGCTGGTTGGTGAGTTTAGGGTGTTGGTTGGTAATTTTAGGATGCTGGTTGGTTAGCTTAGGATGTTGGCTGGTGAGTTTAGGGTGTTGGCTGGTGAGTTTAGGGTGCTGGTTAGTGAGTTAAGGTGTTGGTTGGTATGGATGGAACTAGAAAGACTCATATTAGCAGAAATAAACCAAAAAGAAAAAGAGAAATACAGGATGGTCTCACTTATATGATGGATATAGGGAAAAACAAAAAATCAATAAGAAAATGTAAAAACAACCAATGGGATGAACAATGGAGCAAGAGAGGAGGAGGGGGAAGAAGACAGGGGAGGGAAGAGCACAAAAGATCAGGATAGTTAACAGGTGTTAGTAAAGTGGGAAAGCCCCGGGGTACACAATGCAATAATGTAATATAAATATAAATACACATATATATGCAAATTTTTAAAAATTAAAAAAAAAACAACCATCACAGAGATAGTTAACATTCTCTGTGGATATCTCTTCTGTCCTATTCCCCATTATACATTCCCAGAATAATAATTAGTACACTGGATTTGATGTTTGCCATGCCAGTGGTATTTGGAACTCTTAAATCACACATCAGTAAATAATATATTATTTTGCATGGTTATAATTTCATCATTATGGTATTGTAATATGTATACCTATCTATGTAACTTGCTTTCTTCCCACAAAACAAATTTCAAAATTATTAAAAAAAAAAATCTCCTAACTAGGATATTGGAGAACATCCCCATTTGTTACTTCTATAATTATATCCAAATTTCATGTTGTCTTAAAATTTTAAAGCTTATAATATTTGTCATATTGATATCTTGTTATATCTTAATTTGCATACTGATATCTTGTATCCTAATTTTCTTTTATGTATACATTCTAAGCCTGAAATAAACTGTATGGTTTAAGAAAAAAAAAAGGTATTGGTTGGTGAGTTTAGGGTGTTGGTTGGTGAGTTAAGGTGCTGGTAAAGTTAGGGTGCTGGTTGGTATTGGCTGGTGAGTATAGGGTGATAATTGGTGAGTTTAGGACGTAGTTGTGTCAGTTCACCAGCCTCCTAGTAAATACCGCTTCTCAGAGCATTGTAGACTCCAAATAATGCAGCTGTCACTCTTGATATTCAAACAGGTCACAGGTGATAAGTAGAATGAGATAGCTGATAAACATATACTCAATTTTCATAAAATGTGATGATTTCATTTCCCTGACAGTGGCACCAAGTGTCATTAGGATTGATTAGTGGCATAAAAATGTTCCAACTCCACTGGTCTATGCTGCACCTTATGGAGGGAATCTGGTCGTGGCAGGCCCATTTCCACGATAGCGTAGTGACTGATAGTGTAGTGACTTAGAGTGTTGGATCTGGGGCTATATACCCCACTTAGAACCCCAGTATTTCCATCTTACTCTTTGTAAGTTCTTACCTACTCAGCTTCTCAGCTTTACAAGGAGGTAAAGGAGTTCTAACATGTATGACAGACAAGGAGTCAGCATTCTTGGGATCAGAAGCCATTATTATTTCTGCACTTGGGTGCTGTTGTTCTGAGGTTTGTTATTATTAAGAGAAATCTTTGGTCAAAACTATAGCACCTGAGACTAACTTTTGGAAAGGTGAGATGGGATGGGGTAAGACTTTTCAGTTAGGAACAGAGGGAACCACAGAGTGGGGGAACAGAGAAGGGGAGGGGGCCTGAGATACCAAAGGAAAGGATATAGAGTAATAGTTGGGGACACCATGACTCAGCACTTGTAGGCTGCTATGGAACCAACTCTTCCCTTTCTGTTTGGAGAATTTGCCCATCGAGCTGGGGGTAAGGATAAGGATCATGGTCAGTGGGGCTGCATGGCTGTTAGTGCTGGCATTGTCCTGGATGAACAGGGTGGAGGGGGAGCTGAAGTGAAGGAAGGGAGCCTAGTGATGGGGTGGGAACGAGAGGAGCAGGCCCAATATATGCAGTCAAGTGGAAGCTGAGAGGTGTTGGGGAAGTCCTGTGAAGACCGGGGCTGGAAAGTGATCATTCCAACATTTACTGAGCACCGACTATGGGTGGATCCTGCTGCAAGTACTTACAGATTAGTACTTAATAAGTACTTCTTGTTGCTCCTTTCATGCTCACAAGCCCCTGTGAGAGAAGAAAAAGAGCTATAAAGAGGTTAAGTAACTTGCCCAAGATCGAATGTCAAGAAAGTGACAGAGCTAGGATTTGAGCCCCAGAAGCCTGCCTACAGAGTTCATATCCTTTGAGGAATTCTCAGAAATAGTTGAACATATTGCTTTTGTTGTTGTTGTTGTTTTGTTTTTGAGACTATGTCTCGCTATGTTGCCTGGGGCAGTTCCGATCCCAGGGACTCAGGCAATCCCCAGCCTCATCTCCCAGGTAGTTGGGATTACAGGCACCTGCCACCATGCCCAGCTGCTTTTTCAAGAGCAGGTCTCGCTATGTTGCTTGGGGTTATCCTGAACCTGTGAAACCAAGCAATCCCTGGTCTCTTGCTTCCCAGCGCTTGGACTATAGGTGCATGCCACCATGCCTGGCTAGTTTAACATATTGCTCAAGATGTTTGCTCATTTTTATTTGTTTAAAGTAAATCTGGTTAACACATTGGAAAAAATTCTCAGGGACTTCTGAGTTAGAGAGTGGGGCAAAAGGGGGGTGATAGGGTCAGGAGGGCAGGTAAGAACTGGGTAATGGGACAGTTTCAAGCTCTGCTCAAAAGGGTTGCCAAGGCAGTGCTCAAGCATCCTGAAACATGCTGGGGTAGGCACAGGGGTCACTGAGCCTTGTCTGCTTAGAGACACTGACCAAGTACCAGGCACTCTCCTGGGGCCTGACTCAGGGTAAAAGGTCACTGAGACATCGCCTGTCCTCAAGATGTCTCATAGGGGAACAAGATGTTAGTCTCATCTTGGTAACTCTGGTTACCATGGCAAATGCTACGGTGAGACAAAATGCTAAAGGAGGAGGCACTCTGTCACCCTGATGAGGAACTGGAGCAGAGAGGCCTTCCTGGAAGAGGGGATATTTGAATTGAGTATTTTTTTTTTGAGACTAGGTCTCGCTATTTTTCCTGTGAGACTGCAGGCTCACGTTGCCCAGGATACAACAGACTCAAGCAATCCCCAGCCTCAGCCTCCCAGGTAGCTGGGATTACAGGCATGCACCACCATGCCCAGCTAATTTTTGGGGACTAAGTCTCTCTTCGTGCCCCCAGCAGGACTCAAACCGCGATCCCTGGCCCCGGCGTGGCTTCCTAGGCTGCCACCTACAGGCATGCGGCACCATGCCCGGCCTTCTCTGACACTTTGAACTCTGAGTAGAACCTTCTGGATCCTATAGCACACTTGCTTGAGTGAGGCAGGAACTGGGGAGTGTGATTAACTTCCTTGATGCCTTTGCGGTTTTTAATAGTCACCTTCTGTAGTGCCTTCAATGAACATGCTGAAGAAGAAATAAAAATCTCGTAAGAATTACTGCTCAGAACATGGTGATTCACCCTTGTCTCTCCATACTTAGAAGCAGAACCAGAGGCAAATGAATGTGAAGTGCGGAGGAAGGACTCAGAGAAGGTATGGGGAAACTGCTCCAGATAGGATGTGAGATGTGAGAACAGTGACTCACAGTAGCAGAGGGGAATGGCCCACCCAAAGGTCTTTAGAAATGAGAACAAATTTCATTTGTCTTTGCGGTTTAAGAGGTTTCATCTGGAGACAGGAAGCTGAAGTGGAGCCCTCTTGAGGTCTTTCGGCTCAAAGGTAGGAGGAAGAAAGGAGCTGGAATTTTTTAACTAGAAGGTTGCTCAAATCTGGCCAAACCCTTTATATTACCAAGAATGACTCAAGAATGGCCAATACCAGCAAGTGGTTCATCTGTTAGTAAGGCAAGACACACACCACATCTGCCTCACAACTGGGACTCTCGTCCTGAACTGATCCCAGTCAGAGGGGTTACCCCTTGAAAGTGGCTCAAGGATGGGAACAAACCTTGAGAAGAGGCTACAGGATACCAGGCAGTAGCTGACCGGCATTGGCACCCTTCCCACACAGAAACTATTTCTGAGAATGGATTCAGGTGGGAGCTGTTATCCCTGGACTTGCACCTGAGCACTTCACATGCACACGCAAGGCCCTCAAAAACCTTGTTGAGTGAAGAGTAAATAGCAACATCCCAACTTATTACTTTTCTTTTTCTTTACCATTGTTGCACCTGTGTGAAGTGGAAGCCTCTTGAGATCTGTCAGCTCAAAGGTAGGAGGAAGATAGGAACTGGAGTTTTGTGTGTGTGTGTTTTTTTTTTTTTTGAGACCAAGTCTCGCTATTTTTGCCCATGCAACCGCAGGCTCAAGCAATCCTCAGCCTCAGCTTCCCAGGTAGCTGGGATTACAGGTGCGTGCCACTACGCCCAGCCACTTTTTGGAACCAGGTCTCGCTGTGTTGCCTGGAGTGGGACTCGAACTGCGAACCCTAGCCCCATAGGTTGAAGCTTACAGGCATGAGCCACCATGCCTGGCTGGAATTTTTTAACTAGAAGGTTGCTCAAATCTGGCCAAACCCTTTATATTACCAAGAATGACTCAAGAATGGCCAATACCAGCAAGTGGCTCATCTGTTAGTGAGGCAAGACACACACCACATCTGCCCCTTCCAATTTTGTTCTGCTTGAGCCAACAGCAGGACTGTTATAAAATAGCCTGCGCAACTGAAAAAGGTGCCCAGGAGCATGATGGGGGAAAGGTCATAACATAACACAGTTTAGGATTATGTTCATTTACAGTGACTGTGACTTTTATTTGTTTGTTTTAGTTTTTGTTGTGGTGGTTCCTGGGACAAGAGTAAAGGCTATATTTTTCCAATATTGAAAAATGCCTATAGAGTAACAGTCTAAACTGCCTTTGATGAGATGGCTACAGAGACCTCTGAAGAGAACAAGACTTTCTGAAGAGAATCTGATTAAGAATGAGTCAGATATGAACTGATACTGAACAATGAGTTTAAAATACTGGGTGGTGAACTTTAGTTCCTGAGGTGAATTTAAGTGGACTCGTGCAAATTACAGAGAAGCAGCAGCAGCAAACAGTAGGGCAAGAAGTCTTGCTTCCACTTCTAACCCTTCATGCCTAAGGGCATTAGGCTCTACGGGGGGCATTAGGCTCTACGGGAGCACCTGCCCAGCTCTCCAGCAAGCTGGGGTTGGACCTCCATACCTCCATTGAGAAGATCCTCTGTGGTTGTGTAGGATGAACAGGCATAGGAAATGACTTCACCTTGTTCATGTCTGAGATTGGTTTCGGTTTCAAGTTGTACCAGGAGCTGGGGGGGAGTGTGGGGGGACGGGAAGGAAAGGAGGAGAGAGAGAAAGAACTAGGAGGAGAGGAGCTGGGAGAATTTCCCATTGACTGGAGCAGTTAGTGGCAAGGTGGGTGGGCAGAGAACTCCTGTGCTGACCAGGGAGAAGATGAATCAGAGATGGTACTGGGGAGGCAGCCATGGAGCGTTGTGTGTTTGGAGACTGGATTGGGTGATGAGAGAGGGAGGGTATGGAGATATCAGGACAAAACCCCTCAAAATTATAGGACAAGTGAGACACAGGTTAGGAGGTAATAGGGAAGCCGTAAAACCCAGATTACCTGGGTGAGGTGATTTTTCCATGAGCAGGTGTAGGCTCGCACACAAGGTCATATACACCTTAGGCTGGCATCCTTAAGACTAGCCCCTGTTCTGCCAGTTTTCTTGATTTGACTCCATAAAGAAAAGTCAAATTAAAGTTTGAGAGCTGATAGTTGTGAACTTGCAGACCTTTGCACGTTGGCACATCCTCTAAGAACTTCAAGCTGTCATTTTTCTGGAGACGGTATGGGGCAATCTGGCTGTTTCACAGGGCATTATTATCCTAAAAAATCAACACTTTTCATCCTCTGACTGGATGTGGGTAAGGCATACCCAGACGCTTCATTCTGTTTCAGAAGGTCTAGAGCATCGTTGCGTTTTATTTCTTCAAATCATAAATTCATTTTACTTTGAAGAAAGAATCACTGCATTTCAAAGCTGGAAAGGATTTCCTGAGGATCATCCAGTTTGCTCCTAGAGGAATCTGTGGTCGTGGGTCATTAAGCACCTTAAAAGGCCAATGGTATGTGGTTGAGCACTCTGAGTCAAATCGCCTGTGTTTGAAATCCAGCCTCTGCTGTTAGATGCTGCTGTGTTCTGGGGGCAGATTCCTGGATCTTTCTGAGGAATCTGGATGTTTCCTAGTTTTTACCATGGGATAAGATTTCCTAATGGTTACTTATGAGGATCAAATACTTATTACGCCATTATTTAGCACAATCCTTGTCATTTTGTAAGTTCTCAATAAATATTAGCTGCTGTTGCTGTTATAATTAGTTGTTGCTGTTATCCTCATCATCATTGTCATCATCATCACCATCATCCATGAAACAGAGGACTAGTTAGTGGTAGAGCCTGAGCTTCCACGCTCAACTCTTTATATTCCTAGTTCTCTCTAGCATAGCCATATGTTGCTTTTATTTCAGTTTTGAAATACATGAAAAGCATTTATCAAAATGCCTGTGTAGAAGTTCTTTTAGTGAATGTTCCCAATAGCAAGAAAAAAATGGGCTTAGTCCATTTATTAGCTGGATTTAGCTCTGGTCATGAAGGTGTATGTTTACCAAATAATCTGTTTCAACCAATATCATTTGCCTGTATTTAGCCTTTTCCCAGAGTGGGTTATCTCTGCTGAAAAGGTTGGGGTATTTATCGATGTTTCTCTTGAGGAGTTCTTGTTAAGTTGGAAACATTCATTTCCCTGAGTTGTGGTGGCAAGCAGACTTTGGGGTGTAATGGAAATGTTTCTGTAGCCTGGCTGCTATTTATCAAGGGTGAAGACAGTGCATGTTTTAAAAATATGGGCCTGGCAGAAGTCCACATGTCTTAGGCCATGCCTGCACAAAAGTGCTCCCAAATGATTTGCACTGACCTTTTTTGCAAATTGCTGACAGCCTAGGAGGCTCCCAAGGGAACCTTTTTATTCTGAAACAGTGTTGAGGCTTGTGTGATCTTTGGCCTTGAGGGGTCTTTCTGGAGGTTGGCACCCTCTCCTGTCAGCCAGCTTTGGTATGTTGTCTTGCAATATGTAAACGAATGGAAATTAATTTTGTTTGGCAAATCCTGCAACATTCCCTTGAGATAGGCCACTCTCCGGGGGGTTTACAGCATTGAAATCTGTTTTTGATGCTGATCCATAGGACTTCTCAGGTTTCCATGCCGCTGGGAGGGAGCATGTTAAAGTGTGAAATTTGTGCATGCCATCTGGGGCCCAGCATCAGAGCTCAGCTCTAACATGTAGGGAGTGCGTCACCCTGAACAGATCCCAGCACTGCCTAATCTGTGCTTTGATGGAGATTATGCTATTGTTTTGCCCCACAATAATGAATGGCTATTGAACCCGCCTGTTGAACAGAGCTGTAATAACCATCCCCATGGCACAGTATCTTTACAATGGTCTAATAATAATAGCTAACATTTATTATGACTTACTGCAAGCCGGATACCTTTCTAGGCATTTTGAAAATATTCATTCATTTCAGCAACCTTCTATGAGTTCAGTGTTAGGACAACTCGGCACAGAGAGGAGAAAGAGGCATAGAGCATTATGTCAACTTGTCCACAAGCACACAGCTTGTTAGTTGCGGAGCTGAGATCCAAACTACAAAGCCAGGCTGCAAAAGTCTAGGTGCTCTTGACAAGGGAGCGTTGTCATGTTATAATGCTGTGCTTCTTATCCTTTGTTCTTCTTACTTGACCAGATGAGGGAGGAATAAACTGAGTCTGGAGGCAGATTAAGTGTACGGATCACAGTGTTGGAAAGAATGAGGAGACAGAGCATATGAGAGCTTTTTTTGGAGTTCTGAGGAAACAACAAACAACTGTTTCTAAGTTTGGGACAGTGCTGAAGAGAGCTGGCAGTGATAGAGAAGGACATTTTTTGGGTGGATTTTTATTATCAACCACGAGGGTTCTCACCGTCTGTGTATTCAAGTGTCTCTCCCATGTCCTATTGCATTTTATCTGGACGCCTGTCTTTAACTCCTAACTCAGCCCTCAGCTGTGATAGCTTTAGAAACTTAGAAAACTGCCAGGGATAGTGGATTCTTGAGAGATGAAAAGAAAGGTGAAGGATGGGCTTCTTTGTGGTATTTCTTTCTGAGTTAACACATTCCTGTGAAGTGCAAATGGGGAGGAACCATGGGATGGCTTTTGTTCCATGGAGAGAGGATTGGGACTTGGGTGACTTCCCTTCTCTCAAAACTTGACTTAATACGAGAATGAATCATTCTATTAACATTCATTCTGGAAAAGAAAAAAGAAAAAGAGAGGGAGTGCATACAACGGACTTGACTGAGACTAGAAGCTTTTTAGCAGGCCCTGTGTTAGCCTCACAGGGCAGAGGCCAGGGCTGCTCCCAGGGCCTTGATGTTTTGAGCCAAGGGTTCCCCTCCCAGTTTCCTGACATTGCCACCCTAGCCCTCTCCATTCCTGTGAAACTCTGGGGAGCAGACAGAGAAGTATAAGTATCATTTCAAAATGACAAACTGCTGATGAAAATCACACAGCAGCGACAGTTTTGAAGACATTAACATAAAATTCATTATATAAAACTAGACTATTCAAAAATAGCTTTTGACCTTCAGGGATGGGAATGGCTACTGATACTCCATGCATGAGGGTGGCAGGGCCCCTCTCTGCAAGTGCCTGCTCCCTTGGGACACCCCTGGGGACCGCTTACTCTCTTCTAGGACTCTAGCCTTCCAGATGTGATCACTTCCAGCCTTCCAGCCTGCTTAGCCACCAACCTCCCCCCCCCCCAAATGACCTGTCTGCCTCTGAGTCTGCTGGGAGGCTGGGACATGAACCTTTTCTGAGCCACTCTGTGTGACCTTTCTTTGAACCTGATTTGGATCCCCAGCTGAGGTTGGGGTCCCAAGGGGAGTGTGAAGGGTGCTTCAAGACAGGGATTGCAAGGAAATGCCCTCAGATCAGCCTCTTGCAAGAAGCCCTGATTTTGAAGCATTAATAGGGGTGGTGCTTGAGAGTCCCTCTGGCTCCATAGCACACATTTCCCAAAGTTTCTTGATGATCCCCCTGTGTCCCCATTTTGCCTCCTTCAGCAGCAGCAGCTACTGTTATTAGCACCCCCTTGTAAAACAACTTGATCTTTATCAAACATTTCACTTGAAGCCATTTAATTTCATCTTTAACTTTATGAGCCGGGGATTATTTTAATTTCAGATGTGGGAATTGAAGCTGGGGGCAATGGGTAACTTGTCCAAGTAATGTAGCTACACACTGGGTGGAATGTGTTTTGGTATGTTGTTTCAACCTTGGTAAAAATTTTACAGAAAAGCCGGGTATGGTGGCGCGTGCCTGTAAGCTTCAACCTATGAAGTGGCTGGGCCTAGGGATTGTGGTGCGAGTCCCGCTCGGGGCAACACAGCGAGACCTAGTCCCAAAAAATAGCTGGGTGTGGTGGCACACACCTGTAATCCCAGCGACCTGGGAAGCTGAGGCTGGGGATTGCTTGAGTCTGTGATTCCCCAGGCAACGTGAGCCTGTGGTTTCACGGGCAAAAATAGCCAGACCTTGTCTCAAAAAAAATTTTTTTTACAGAAAAGTAGAGACTAGTATGGTAAGTCCCCACTGGAGCCATCACTAAACTTCTTCCCTCTTTGCAGAGCAGTCCCAGCAGATAGTGAGTTGGAAAAAGGGACTCTTTTCCAGGTACACAACTAGGTAAGCAGAGCATAGGCTGGCTTCTAGCCCCATTTGTCCTTTAGGATAAGGCTGAATGACTTGAACATGAGCAACCTGAACAACTGTACATGGCTGTCCTGCCTGCCTAACTTCTCATCAGAAAGGAGAGGAGGCAGCGTTAAGAGCTGTCAAATGCTGTGTAAGTGTGAGCTGACTTGGTAGCATGGTTTTTTCCTTGGTCTTCAGCTTCACGAAGTGGGAGCAGAAAGCTCAGTTGAGGAATTTTCAGTCTAAAATAAATTATCTTCTCTGATCCTCAGAGAAGATACTTTTGTTGCTGAGGACATGAGCTGTGTTTTCTGTGGCTCCTGTTTCTTACTAGTGTCTGCTGTCTCAACAACTCTTCCTCCTTGATGTCCTGTCCCATGGGTCTGGTGCCCAGGGCAAGGGAAGTGCTTGTGCGGTGGCCACAAGGCTGAGGCTGGCAGGAGAGGAGCCAGCAGAGCCCAGGGTGTGAAAGCCTGGTGTGAAATCACTCTGCCACCCTTAGAGTTCTTGGGAAGAGCTGCCTTTGCCTCCTGGCAATTTGCCTTTGCTTGGGGCTCAGTGTAACCCCAAGAGGGAGTTTCTGATGAACCATCTCCTGAACAATTCCTTATAGTCCCAAGTGGGATTCAAGAGACACCAGATAGGGAGCTTCTTGAGGGAAAGGATTAGGTTTTCTTCACTACCTTGCTCATGGTACTACCATGAGCAAGGTACAGCAGCTGGCACTGGTGCTCTAGAAATGTTTGCTAAACACATGGGTGTTAAGTAAATGAGGATACTGCAGACCATAGAAATGTGCTGATCATGAGGAGTGCATGTTTTGTGCATCAGTCAGGAGAGGCTAAGCTGTGCTGCAGTAATAGCCAAACCTTAGCTTCTCAGTACTGTGACACAATCTAGGCTTATTTTTGGCTTATGGAAAATTTGATGTGGGTTAGGCCATTCTTCCCCCATCTGTAGACACAATATTTGGGATATGAGGCATTCAAGTTACCACAGGATGGGGGAGAGATGGAGGTAGCCCCTTGGCTTTTAACGGCCTTGGCAAGGAACTGACACCTGTTACTTCCATTAACGTTTAGTTGGCCAGAACCAGTCACATGGCTCCACCATAACCCCGAGAGAAGCTGAGCAATGCAGAGGGGCGAAGGACTATCTTCCTAGTTTAAAGGGGGTTTTGTTTTTCTAGTCCCAGACTTTAGTCCATCCAAGTATCTCTGGCTGAATCACTTATCCTCAGTTACCGTTTTGTACAATGACAGGAAGGAAACGCCCATCACTTCCCTTCATCCAGGGAGGAGGCATGGATGACACTGAAGGATAGAGTCACACAGCAGACATTTTAATCTCCCCTTTTACACATGTCGATCGTGTGACATTCAGTCACTTCATGCCTGTGAGTCTCTTTCCTCAGCTTTTAAAGGAGACTAATAGCCCAGCCTACCTCTTATTTCAGGCTCTACCGACTGCAAGTAACAGAAACCAGTTTGAGCTGTGAAGACACAAGGGAGTGGCAGAATCAAGGGCAGGCAATAAGACTAGCCTCCCAGTGTCCAGAATCACAGGATCCCCTGCTGCTGTGGAAGTGCATGAATGCTATGGCCTCCCAGTTCCCAACTATACCTCGTCCTGTTCCAATAACCATCAGACGACTGAATAGTGTCTTAGAACCTTGATTCAAATTCCTGGGAAGACAATCTGATTAATTCACTTATGTCAGCTATCTCCCAACAGTCCAATCAGCTGTAGCCTGGAGGAGGATATAGCTGTTTAGCACCAATAGAGCTTGGGGGCCAACCCCATGCCTAGCTGGTTTAATGGTTTTTAGTAGATTGGATAATGTTTGTTCTTTTAAAAAGAAACCTTGAGAGCAGGCGAAGTGGTTCACATCTTTAATCCCAGACTAGGGAGGGAGGCCGAGGCTAGGAATTGCTTGAGTCTGTGGGTTCGAGACTACCCCAGGCAACAGAGCGAGACCTAGTCTCAAAAAATAGCTGGGCGTGGTGGCATGTGCCTGTAATCTCAGCTACCTGGGAGGCTGAGGCTGGGGATCATTTGAGTTCGTGGGTTTGGGACTACCCCAGGCAACATAGTAAGACCTGGTCTCAAAAAAATAAATAAAATAAAAAGAAGCCTTAAGAACTGTCAAATGCTACATAAGTGTGAGCAGACTTGGTAGCATGGTTTTCTCCTGAGGGACCTTGGAAATGTTGATGCCCTGAAAGGGGGGGGGGGTGAGAGGTTTTGGCACCTTGAGAGATAATTTAAAAGTCTGGGTGGAAGCTGGGGATCTAAAGGTCAAGGAGCAGGGACTGGAAGGAGCGGATGATAGCATGGGGCATTGCCAGGCATCAAGCTAAGTTTATATAGGTCCTGAGACACAGAAAAAGAAAATCCCTTGAATGTGCTCTTACCATGTTAGTATGGGTGCCTTTGTAGTTGAAACTGTAATGTAGAAAGGCTGTTAGCCCAGATTATGGCACTTTGGTTCTTGTCTGACACTGCTCCCCACACATGGCCTGTGTGACTATGATCAAATCACTTCACTTCTCTGGTCTTAGTTTTGTGCTTTGAAGATTTTGTATGGTAGCCTATGCTACCATATAAGTGGGTTGGGGGGAGGGAGGCATGGAGTCAAGTGAGCTGAAATTGAATCCTTGTTTTTGTTGGCTGTATATCCTGGACAAATTTCTTAATCTCCTTCAGCCTGGTTTCCTTATCTGTGAAATGAAGACATCTGTGGCACCTACCCACATGGTTATTGTGAGGATTCAATGAACTGAGTACTCAATAAAATATCAAGTAATATTATTAACAGAAGCTAAAGCTGGCCAATTCTAAGAACCTAGGCCTATAAGGACTTAGCATGAACATACAGGACTGTACAAAGGTGGATGAGGGATACAGGCAGAAGCCCAACAGAAGGTAGGGAACTGGATGGGATGTCAGCAGACTGATGTGTAGGTGTTTCCACTAATCTAGTTCTGCCAGCACTGGAGGACACACAACCCTTACCCCCTTCTACTGTCCCTTCTACTTCCCAGCCACTGTAGCTGGGACCCTTACCATTTCTGGAAATAGGGATGATGCCACAGAACTCTAGTGCCTCCTTCACTTCAGTCCTGGGCTAGGGTTCACATTTGGGATTATAGAACTGGGCATGGTGGTGCATGCCTTTAATCGCAACCTATGGAGCGAGGCTGGGACTTGGAATCGCTTGAGTCTGTGGGTTCGAAACCCCCCGGGGCAACATAGCGAGACCTAGTCCCAAAAAAAATAGCTGGGCGTGGTGGCGTGCGCCTGTAATCCCAGCTACCTGGGGAGCTGAGGCTGGGGATCGCTTGAGACCATGGTACTCCGGGCAACGTGAGCCTGCGGTTCCATGGGGAAAATAGGGAGACCTAGTCTCCAAAAAAAAAAAAATAATAAATAAAAATAAATTAAAAAAATAAATAATAAATCAAATGAATGAATGAATGAATGAATGAATGAATGAATGAATGAATGAATAAATAAATAAATAAGTGCTTCCCGTAGTGAAACTGCAGCCCTGGAGAGTTAAAACATAATGAAGAAACGCTTCTGACCACAGAGCCATTTGAGGGTTGAATTATTTAGAGATTCTGCTCCCTCTAGCTTCTCTGTGGGAAGGGATGGGAGAGGACTGTGGGACCAGCTGGGGTTGAAGTTCTGGCCAGGCATTGGTAGGGCCAGAGGATCCTATGCAGTTGGGCCTGTCCTCAGCCTTTGTCCTTAGGCCTAATGGTGGGGAGCTACCCACAGCCCCTTGGCAGGCAGACTCTGGCAGAGAAGAGAGGAGCTCTCCTTTTTTTAAATTTTTTTTAAAAATTTTTAATTTTTTAATTTTTTCTAAATTCTTTTAGCTCCTTATATAGGTAAATGGGATGCCTTCCCTTGGCTGAGGGCTCTCTCTCTGCCTGTCTTGCTTGGCTCCAGGACCCAGTGGTAATGAATTACATAAATAAGTCATCCCCATTAGCAGCTGAGCCTGGAGGCAACTCGGATGGGGGTGGGTGTGGGTGTGGCCCTTGGGCCAGCCGTCTGCCCTGAGCTGCACCAAGCAGGTCAAGTCCTGGGGCCTCTCACTAGGGAGCCCGGGAGGGAGGCCACGCTTGCTGGGAAGAGCCTTAATCCACTTTCATTCCTTGAAGGATTAAATTTTCAACCTGGGCTTGAGAGAAATCTGCGCTTACAGCAGCTGCAGCTTTTCAGAGAGGGGTGTCAGGGCCAGTGGGGTCCCCTGTAAGGGGGTCAGGGCCGGTGTCTTGGTGCTCAGGCCTGCTGTACACCGCCTTAGGTGGACTGTGGCCATGGCAACCCCAGCCCTGGGCTGTGGTAAACACTGGCTTTCAAAGGGGGCCTTGTTCCCTGTGGGAGCCCTTCAGTCCTAGCCTGCTGGGGCTTTTCAAACCTGGAAAGGAAAAGGAGGGCAGCAGGGGAGGGGGGAGGCTGTTTGTGTGGAAATGTAACTCCTGGTTACCCCCCTTCTCTGCTCCTGCAGCCCCTAGGCATGTTTCCTGGAGGCCCCAGTTTCCAAAGCTGCTGCTTCTGGAGAATGAAAAGAAGCACAAGCATCAAGAATGTGCTCAGTCTCCAGGCAACAGTGTGTATGTGTGTAATTGAAGGGAGGGAAGGAAGCATGAAAAAAAAAATCACTGTCAGGCTGGCCACCTTGGCATGGAAAGCTTGAGACAGACTTTGAAGAGCTAGCCAGGAGCCCGGCACGGTGGTGTGTGCCTGTAAGCTTCAGCCTATGAAGCGGCTGGGACCAGGGATTGCAGTTCCAGTTCCGCTCAGGGCAACATAGCAAGACCTAGTTCCAAAAAATAGGTGGGCGTGGTGGCATGCGCCTGTAATCCCAGCGATCTGGGAAGCTGGGGATGGCTTGAGTCGGTGGTACCACAGGCAATGTAAGCCTGTGGTTCCATGGGCAAAAACAGCAAGACCTAGTCTCAAAAAAAAAAAAAAAAAAAAAGCTAAACAGAGCCAGCAGAAGCAGATCTTTAAAACTTGCTCATATTTTTGATAATGAATGTCAAATAAGTATAATTTCAGAGAAAACACTAACTCGTTCATTAAAGGTAATGTAAACACACTGGCAGTCTGCATTCTTTTGTATTAGCCAGTGACTTGGAAGGAGCTCCTGGGAACTTGCATAGCCTTCGTGGCCTTTGGGGGAGCATGGTTACTGGCCCTCCCATCACTTCCCTCTAATCCAAGTATAAAAGTCTGGAATTACAGCATGCCTGCTCTTGAAGTACTGAGACCACGTGTAAGGTATTCTCTGTGTGTTTGTTGCTAATGAGTGATGGATGCATTTCTGCTCCTTGGAGAAGGGCTCTCTCTCTTTTTTTTTTTTTTTTGAGATTAGGTCTCGCTATGTTGTCTGGGAAACCGCAGACTCACGTTGCGCAGTGTACCACGGACTCAAGCAATCCCCAGCCTCAGCCTCTCAGGTAGCTGGGATTACAGGCATGCGCCACCACACCCAGCTATTTTTTGATACTAGGTCTCACTATGTTGCCCTGAGCGGGTCTTGAACCCATGGACTCAAGCGATTCCTTGTCTCAGCCTCCCTTCTTAGGCTGGGATTAAAGGCTACCGTACCCAGCCAAAAAGGGCTCTCTTGACACACATTCCTCTTGGGTGACCAGTGGGGTCAGCCTCGGGGGTAGTGCGGAGGGGAGGCAGGACACTGACCTGACTACTTCGGCTTCCTCGGTTAACTCTTGGCCATTTCCCTTCTAATCAGCTTTCCAGGTCCTCTTGGAAATCCTTGAGGGAGGCGTACTAGAAGAGTCTTGCTTTTCAGGCTCAGAAAGAAGTTGTCTCTGGGCCTGTGTGCATTTATTCTCAAGTCACGGTCAGCCTGAGAAATTGTGCCTTTGATCGGGAGGCCTGCTGATTCTGCTGCTGCTGCTGCTGTGACCCTAACCTCAAAGTTTCCATTCTTGTCAAGGGGGGTGGGGTTCACTAAACAAGCATTCATTGATCAGCAGCCTGGCCATTCGGCAAGGTTTCCTCACACTCAAGGAGGAGCCTGCTATCAGGCTGGACAGTGGTAGCAAAATTAGGTAATTGGATTCTCAGGGACACTCCCCCACTCCCACCCCCAGTCTCTCTTGTCTGCTCCTCTGTGTGAAGTCTGGAAGGTTGTAAATCTCCCTTGTCCTTCGCAGTTGAATTGGGGGAAGATGGTGCTGTTTAACTTCTCCATCTACAGTGGGTCTAGAGAGGGCTCGTTAAAGTTCCGTTTTTTTCTGATTGGCTTAGACTAGGAGACCATGCATGGTACACTGTCTACAGCCTTGTGGAGAGAGGAAACAAGAAGCTACAGTGAGTGATTCTAGAGAATTTAGTCTAATGACACATTAAGAGAAGATTAAAGGCTTGTGAAGTGACAGGTGTTCTCTTGCTTACCTGTAGCTCTTAGATTAGAATCAGAATGTGGGACCCAGATCTGAGTTTTATATGCTCTCCAGGTGTCTCCCATGTGTAATCAGAGGTCTGGGCTATCCTTTAGTGGAGTGTTCATAGTTTGGCCCCCTGGGGACAATGGTCACCAACATTTTGGGTTGTCACAATGGGGAACAGGGTATTATAATTGGCTGTTGTAGCCAGACTTGCTGCTAAACACCTTCCGATATGCGGCACAGCTCCCACCCCCACCCCACTCCTGGCAGAGAATGAATTGACCCCAAACACCAGCAGTGCTCCAGGTTGAGAGGTCCTGCTCTAGTGCATGGCCCAGACCTTCTGAAGATTTGTTGTAAGCAGAATTCAGGGTGAGAAAAGGCTATGGGTAGAAAGGATTCTGGGTGGGAAATAGCACAGGGCAGGGGTTGGAGAATGACATCATATGGTTGTGTCATGAGAGTCATCTGAGACCCAAAGGGGGTTTTCAGCCATGTTCCCTGGAGCTGGGCTTGCCTCTTGTCGAGACACTTTTGGTTGGGACTTCAAACTCCCCTCTGTTTGCTGTGCACATCAGTAATCCTCAGGACTGTCTTCACCCTGTGTGAGTTGAGAGAAGGTGCCTGTGTCAGGCACCATCAGCTTCAAGTCTTAAGTGCACGTATGTGAGAAAGCCCCATCCCAGGAGCCCACTCTCCAGCTCCAGGAAGAGCCAGTGCCCTTTGTGAAAGTGATACTTCTGTTCGTTATTCATGCCTCAGAGAAGACTAAGGAAAGGACACTCATCTGCAGTGTCCTGGCCCATTTCCTGATGGTGCCTGGCATGTGGCAGTTGCTCTATAAAAAAAAAATTTTTTTTTGAGACTTGGTCTTGCTATTTTTTGCCCATGGAACCGCAGGCTCATGTTGCCTGTGGTACCACGGACTCAAGCAATCCCTAGCCTCAGCTTCCCAGGTAGCTGGGATTACAGGTGCGCACCACCACGCCCAGCTATTTTTTGGAACAAGGTCTCTATGTTGCCCCGGGTGGGTCTCGAACTGCTATTCCCCAGTCCCAGCCGCACCCCATAGACTGGCGCTTACAGGCGTGTGCCACCGTGCCCGACTTTTCTATAGCTATTTTCAGGTGCACCTCTGAGTGAATGGGAGAGTTGGACTGCTAGTGCAAATTGTTCCTTTAATAAGTACAGGTTTCCCCTCTATCTGCAAATAGAATGTTCTGATTTGGTAGGTTATTTTTGGGGTCTGGGAATGTTTCCCAAAAATGTTCCATGGAAAAGAATAGTAATTGTGTCCACGGACCCAAAAAATCATCTAGCAAATCATACCAAATAGGAGCATTGTACTTTGGGACAGGAGGGAGAGCCTGTACATAGTTTTTCAGTTCTTATGCCATGAAATGAACTAGCAGCCAAGATTACAATAAGGGGTTTCTACTGTTTGGAACTTCCAAGGAGTAGGACAGGTAACCAGAGAGTTACCTGAGGGAGGTGGGACCATTCTTCTTTGGAGTAGGGCTGCCCTTGGCCCTGCTGCCTGGCTGCCAAGGTGCAGATTCTGCCCTCCTGGGGTGCCCCACATTATGCCCCTCCTTTGAGGCTTCCAGCTCTTAATTAGATTTCTTTTCTCCCAAAATAGACATGATGACCTTTTTTTAAGAAGTAAAAAATACCTTTTGAACACATGTGTGGGGAAACCCTCCCAGGACGTCACTGTCCGAGACCCTGTGGAACCCTGCAGGGCTTCGGAAGCAAGCGTGGCTTTCTCAGAAAGTCAGGCATGGCTCCAGGGAGTATTCCTCTGAATGTCTGCAAGTGTTCTGAGCTCCTTTCCTCCGCCTTCTGTCCAGCCCTTGGAACAGAAAGGGGTTCTGTTTCTGTAACCCAGAAATATAGTGCTCCTAGACTGGGTGCAGTGGCACACGCCTGTAAACTCAGCACTGGGAGACCGAGGTCAGGGATGGCTTGAGTCCATGGGTTTGAGACTACCCCGGGCAACATAGTGAGACCTGGTCTCAAAAAATAGCCAGATGTGGTGGTGCATGCCTGTAATCCTAGCTACCTGGGAGGCTGAGGCTGGGGATTGCTTGAGTCTGCGGGTTGGGGACTACCCCAGGCAACATAGCAAGACATAGTCTCTTAAAAAAAAAAAAAGAAGAAGAAGAAAAACTATAGTGCTGCTGGTCATACCAGGTTCAGGTTGGAGCAGAGAAGGCGAGGGCTGCCTGGGTTGGCTCAGACCAGTCCTGCAGGAGAACTCTGCCCTCCTCACAGCCCATCCTGGCAGTGAATCTGTTCCTGGGGCCTTTGCTGGCACTGGTGACTGTTAGGTGGGATTTCTAGCACCAGCCTCATTGACCTGTTACACTTGTGCCCTTGAAAGCCTTGCTCCTAGCCGGGCATGGTGGCGCGTGCCTGTAAGCGCCAGCCTATAGAAATGCAGCTGGGACTGGGGATTATGGTTCAAGTCCTGCCCGGGGCAACACAGCAAGACCTAGTCCCAAAAACTAGCTGGGCATGGTGGCATGCGCCTGTAATCCCAGCTACCTGGAAAGCTGAGTCTGTGGTACCCCGGGCAATGTGAGCTGTGGGTTCCATGGGCAAAAATAGCGAGACCGAATCTCAAAAAAAAAAAAGACTTGCTCCTGGTTCATAGACTGGTGTCAAGACCTGCAGTGTCCCATCACCTGCTTCAAGACAGAGCATCTTAGCCTCACTGTGTCTGCCAGACCCCTTGGAGTCCATGAGCACCTTCCCGAGATGCCCTGTGGTGGGAGACAGGGTGGAGGGCAGGAGGCCTCATTTGCACATCCTGTGTGGCCCAGTCTTTGCAGAGCCCCTCAGAACAACTCTTCTTAAACTATTTGAGTGGAAGGACAGGTTGTTTTTTTTTTTCCTATTCTTTCAGGGACAGATTTTCACGTGCCATCTCGATAAGCGCCGCCAGTCTGCACAATTCCAGCAGCGTCGCCCTTGGTCTGTGCACCCCCTGTTCGGAAAGGCAAGTCCACTCTCACTCACTTGCAGACTGCAGCAGCATCAAATTGCTGGCAAGGTCTCTTGATCCTCACTGACTCTCTTTCCCTGAGCTCTTGCTGAGGTGCTGCACTAATGCTGTGTGTCGGTGGTCTGTGGACTCACTTCTGGTCTGAGCACCCTATCTATCTATCTATCTATCTATCTATCTATCTATCTATCTATCTATCTATCTATCTATCTATCTATCTATCTATCTATCTATCTATCTATCTATCTATCTATCTATCTATCTATCTATCTATCTATCTATCTATCTATCTTCTATCTATTTATTTATTTATTTATTCTAGGTCTCAGTATTTTTGCCTGTGGAACCGCAGGCTCATGTTGCCTGGGGTACCACAGACTCAAGCAATCCCTAGCCTCAGCTTCCCAGGTAGCTGGGATTACAGGCACATGCCACCATGCCCAGCTAGTTTTTGGGACTAGGTCTTGCTGTGTTGCCCGGAGCAGGACTTGAACCACAATCCCTAGCCCCAGCCCTTCATAGGCTGAAGCTTACAGGCATGTGCCACCGTGCCCAGTTCTGGAGTACCATCTTTAGACTCAGAGACCTGAGTTGGTAGTGTGGTTCTGTCACTCACACATGTGTTCTTTTTTTTTTTTTTTTTTTGAGACTAGGTCTTACTATGTTGCCTGGGGCAGTCCTCAGCCTCTCAGGTAGCTGGGATTACAGGCGTGTGCTACCACACCCAGTTGCTTTTTTTCCTTCCTTCTTTTCTTTCTTTCTTTCTTCCTTCCTTTCTTTCTTCCTTCCTTTCTTTCTTCCTTCCTTTCTTTCTTCCTTCCTTTCTTTCTTCCTTCCTTTCTTTCTTCCTTCCTTTCTTTCTTCCTTCCTTTCTTTTTTCCTTCCTTCCTTCCTTCCTTCCTT
>PVHY01020266.1:0-25870 GCA_004024945.1 Uropsilus gracilis | reverse complement strand
TTTTTTTTTTTTTAAGAGCTTTACAAGGAACGTATGTTCCCCAAATAATCTATATTTTAAGTGACTTATTTATACATTAAATGGACTAACTAGTGAAATCATATAAGTTAGTATTTCATGGTTTAATAAACTCTTATTTAATAAATTCTGAATTCTTAAATCAGAAATTTTCTTGGCAAAACTGAATTATTCTTTGGAGACTCTGGGAAGAGAATCTTTTTTCAGTTTCAAGATGCAATCTTCATCTTTGGCTTTTGAGCCCCATTCAGTTCTTTTTAAAGGCAGCAAAGTGGGTGGATAGAGATCTTCTTACATGCATTTCCTCTCCCTCCTTCTGTCCAGTTAAGTTAGGAAAATTAACTGCCTTTCAGAATGCTTGGGATTACACTGAGCCCATCTGCATGATCCAGCATAATCTCTCCAATTCAAAGCTCTTTTACACTTAATCAAGTCAAAATTCTGAAGTAACAGAAGTGAAAACAAGGGATAAGTAAAGTCACAATCAATACAAGTTTATTCAGCAAGAACCAAAAAAAAAAAAAAAAAATGGTTTGCAAAACCAAAACATGGTAAGAGGCTGACAGATATCTTATTGTAAAGCAGTTTTTTATAGTGAAAAATCAGTGATTTTTCACTGTGATTGGTTATCATATTAGAATTTTCTTAAATGGTGGAAAATTGAGTAGTGATTACTTCATATTATCTTAGGAAAATACTTTTGTTTTGCTTTTCATTTCCAGTGTATTTGCAAGAAATAACCCTGGTCAGATTACTCTTTCAAAACAAACTAAATTAAGCTTTATTTGACCATCTTAATTTTTTTTTAATGCTAGTCTCCACTTGATTTTTATTTCAACAATTTACAGCAAAATCCCTTTCTTTATGGATTAGGACATGAACTTTGAGGAGCTGTTCTTTTGCCTACCATGCCTGGGAACATTTCTTGCTCTTTATTTTTCATTGCAGTAAAATTGGTTTATAACCCTGCATGTTTCAGTACAAATGTTTATACTTTGGCATCTGCATATACTACATTGTCATCACCACCAAAAGTCAAGTTTGCATTAATTGCCATACCCTTTTGCCCACACTACCCCTACTCCATCCTTCTTCCTAATCAAAAGCCACCATTCTGTTGTTAGAATGGCTTGTTTTCATTTTTATTTGTTCATTGCTCTGCTTTCTTTTCTTTTGATTTTTCTTTTGATTTTTCTTTTCATGCGATTGCTTTGATTATATTCCATAACTCCTCAATTGTTTATCCCAGACTGAATTTGAGGAATCAATTTTATTAAAGTTTTCCAGACTGAATTTGAGGAATCAATTTTATTAAAGTTTTCTAGGCTATAATAAAGTATAGCCAGGGTTGTAAATCCCCGTAGATCATTGTTATCAATGTTTCTCCAACTTTAAAGTGCTTAAGAATTACCTATACCTTTTATTAAAATGTAGGTTTAGATCCCAGAGATCTGATATGGGGTACTTTATGAATCAATATGTAGCCCATGGGCAATGTTAGCCAGGCACTTGACAGAATTGGAGAAATTCAGGCCTAGTAAGTCAGAATCTGCTTTTAGTAACTTTCCCAGATGATTTATAAGAATATTAACATTCGAGAAATATTGCCCTGTGAGTTTTAGGTAATACCAATAACAGAAACATCTAAGTATGTCCTGTTTAGCAAGAGACATTCATCTTAAAGATGTAGCTTTTATTTTTGTATTTTTCTGATGCAGCAATTTGCAAACAATGGTATTTCAAGAAATATTAGAAATTTTGTTATTCAGTAGCCTTCACCTTGGTGTCAGTCTATAAAATACCAGCTCTTAAATCATTTGAATTATAATACCTAATCTTCCCACAAGTACCTCTCATATAAGATTAGATGAAGAAGAGAAGGTAACGAGCAAGTTCAAAATATTCCTATTTCAGTTCTCTGGAAATTTTCTCATTGCTTTGAACCCACCTGCAGAGACATCTCAGTTCTTCTACTTCTCAGTGAATGAAATACATATGACTGATTTGGGATAACTTATGGTTATAAAAACCATTTTTCACCCTTTCCTTTCCATGATGGTATGTGTGTAATTTGTCAAAAGGATACTCTCCTGATAGATAATAGATAAAATTATCTACGAAGTTTCCATACATTGATATTCTTACTCCAGAGGAAATGATTTGAAATTAATTTGGGGCAGAAGTACTCAAAGATAAGTGGAAACCAGAGAAATCTGGAGGACTTATTAATGAACCGATTGTTGAGCAATTTCAAAAGTTTCCTTTTTAATAGTCAGGAATATGTGTCTTAGAGGTCTATTTCCATGCACATTTTCAATCTATGTGGACTATTGTTCAATTTTTATCTAAAGTCACTTTCTCTCTATCATTTCTTATAAAAATAGTCTGTTTTGTATAAAGGAAAAGAAAGCACTTTAGACTTTAGCTAGATCTTAGCATATTATGTAATAAAAACTGCTGGATATTTTTTAATCAACTGATAGTAATACATATAACCAGCTGATTCTACCATGATACAGATTAGCATAGTCATTGGTCAAATAGAATACAAAATAAATCATTGATCAAACCAGCTCCTCAACATAACACATAGGTATGCATATGTCCAAATGTTAATAAGCAATATAAAGGTATTGATATATATATTTTTCATCATACTAAATTTTGGAGCACTGTTCAGTTTGGAATTGGCTCATTTCAAATACTCAATAACCACAGCGATTAATGGCACCCTCCTATGCAGTCAGGTCTATAAAACACTTCCATGTAGCCGTTGTTGCTCATATTTTAACAGGTCCTGCAGAAGCAGTAACTTTCAAGTTACTTTCAGAAGATCATTCTTAAGTAAATATTGATAGAGGGAAAATGTCCTGCTTTTCAGTGCAGCCTCAAGTGTTTAGTTTCTTGTGTGTTTCTGGTAGTCTTATTAATTATTCTCTAGTCTTCCCTTCTCTGGATGAAACATAATATGGGTCTAAGGGTTGTCATACCTACCCTACCTGCCTGGCCAGTCTAGGGAATATAAATCCTAGTATGAATTATGAATGACCAATTAGAACTCCATTATTTACTTTTACTGACTGATGAAATTTTCCCTAATGAAATATAGTCATAGAGGAGATACTGGCTTCTTCCCATTAAGAGCAGTCATTGCCATAATAAAGTGAAGTGACTACCTAAGTACTCACATTTGCCTTATAAATTATCTCTAAATGTGACTCTGACTCTTCAGACCACTCTTGTCATTATAACTTGTAACTCTACCTTTTCTCTTGGACAGTCCTCTTATTGGGCTATTGTTTACTAATTGCTTCCCAAACAAATACAGCAAGTAAGCTGTTCATTTTTTCCTGAAGTATTTGCCAGGAATGAATATACCAAAAAAATAAATAAATAAATAAAATAAAAATGGAGGTTTAAGTGAGAAATCTCATAACCACTGTATTTAATTATATGTAATTATACATACTACTCCTGTGGACCCAAGCATGACTTACTGAATATCATTACCATTTCTAGTGAACTCATCTACAGCCAATGATAATGTTCTCTGAGAATACTATTCCCTAGTATATTTTTTAAATATTTTATTTATTTCAAACCATTATGAAAATGAAAGTCAAAAATGTTGATTCAGTTAAAATTAAGATAATCATGACATTATTTGTGCCTGTTTTCATATAGAAAACTCACTATTCTATAAATATTTCTTGGTTGCATCATTGAGGGAATCTCAATATTTTTTAAATTCACTAGTACTAGGTTTTTTGGAAATATATTCATCCATCAGGATTTCCAGAGACATTAACCATCCATGATAATTATCATGTTATCTTTAGACACTATTGATTCATTAAAAAATACAACTACTTTTTGAGAGATATAATTCATTTTGTCATGCAAATGAACAACCTTATTCCAACATTATCAAACTAACTTGACATTTACATAAAGGAATATAGTTATAGAAATAAGCATTTTGTGCTCAAATTGTACCTTTGAGATCCACTCTAGACCAGTGCTCTCCAATAACACTCTTTGAGATCAAGAAAGCTTTCTATAATGC
Source organism: Uropsilus gracilis (assembly GCA_004024945.1). Classification (NCBI taxonomy): domain Eukaryota; kingdom Metazoa; phylum Chordata; class Mammalia; order Eulipotyphla; family Talpidae; genus Uropsilus; species Uropsilus gracilis. The sequence continues at coordinate 21,786 of PVHY01020266.1, read as the reverse complement.
AATATCCAATATGGTAGCCACTTGTCACATATGGTTTTTTGAGCACTTAAAATGCAGCCAATAGGACTAAGTAGTAATTTTTAATTTTATAAATTTTAATAGGAATCATTTTAAATTTAAAGAGACATAAATGACTGATAACCATCATAGCAATGGATGCAATCCAATATTGAAAGAGGGTGACCTGAAGAAGACTTTTTAACTTAACTTTAAAAACATACAGGCCTGCTTCTCTCTCTGAAGCAGGCTACAAACAGGCCATTAGCATTTTCACTGTACCTGCCTACTATTGATATGCAAACATCAGCTACTAGCTTCTCTCTGCTTTCTTTCCCTCTTTCAGACCTAAAAAGAAAAACTTTAAAACACAGTTTAAACTTTCCACTCGTGGGTTCTTACCACCATCCCCAGCCTTCTCAACTAAATACCAAGCCAATGCAAGACTATCATTGCAGACTAATTTATTTCTAACAAAGTGATTTCTAATTATCCTAATAACTACAAAAGAACCGTAAGTATGACTCAGATTATTTTAACATTGTCCAAAACCTTTCTCAGCATTGTCCAAAGTCCTTGATTGCCGAAAAATCCTCAGTCTCTCAGTCCTGATCATCTCACCAATGTCCAGTCAGAATTCATCTCCAGATGCTTGAAGACAAGTTCCTTTGGCTGCTCCCTTGGCTTGTTCCTCCTTTTCTTCCATGCTGTGTTTTTGTTGTCACCTTCAGGTAGCAGGAACTCCATGGTGCCGAACCAGCAAAGTTCACTTTCTTTTCAGGCCTGTCTTGCATGGCCTCTCGCAGACACAAGTTAAACTCAGCAAAACAAACTCCAACACGGAGTTCAAATCTGCAAACTTCTTAACCGCATTCAGCACACATGCTGCCAACCTGGGTCAGCCAAAGTCTACAGGCCCCCAGGCCTGGCCATGTCCACATGGCTCACATCTTTACAAGATGGCCGATTCTCATCTCTCCTCCATTGAACCTCTCTCTATCTGATCTCCATATTGCCTCTGAATCAGAATTCGAAATCCCTGTCCTTCTCTTTGTTTGCACAACCTTTATATACCCTGATTTCCTGCTGTCCAGGAAACCTGTTTCACCTTGACCAGTTCACTTTTTTCTTCCCCCTGCCTCTCCCTAAAGGGAAATTCCAATTAAGGTCATTCTCACATTTTAGCATCTGTCCTGAAATCTGCAATCTTAAAACAGGAGACAATGGGGGGGGGGGGGCTGTAGCACAGCCTATCAATATGGAACACTTAAGCTAAATAAAATGTCTGTCATTGAGAGAACAAGCAGAGACCTCCTCACAGCTAAAGAAACCCACCATCAATCACCAACTTCCTCCTATGATCAGTGAGACTTTCAATATCCAGAAATTAACAAAAATAGGAAATTTCTGAACTTATTTAAGTTAATCCAAAAGCTTCATTTTTAGAAATGATATTTTTGCATTTAATGGCTTCTGGAGTTAACAGGGTTAGAATTTGAATAACAGCACCACAGGAATCATTTTGAATTTATACTGCACATGTTAATAAAAAATGTATTTCACCTTATTCTGTTTGCAACTCATTTCTGTCAAACTCTTAATATTTTCCTATAAAAATTTTCAATTTTATTGAGTCTCACCTATTTCCTGCCCATCTCATGTTCTCTTTTATTAACTTAGAGTCAATGAGTTGTCTCTTAGTTTATGAAGTTTTCTTGTCCATTTTCTAAATGAACACATATAAATAACAACAAACTAGAAATCCTGACTTAGTCTGTTTCTGTACTTCCACCCATATGAGGAAAATTGAATCTATTTAACAGTTTATTCATTCAAAAAGGTTCTCCACAAATATCTGCTAAGTCTAAGCACTGCACTGGTGTTAAGGAAAGGAAAAGGAAAGAAAACAAAGCTATTTGTGGAGCTGCATTCTAGTAGGAATAGATGGCAATTCATGAGATGAAAATAGTTAAATAAGTATACCTGTCAATCAGAAATAACAAAAAGAAAAAGAAGTTAAGGTAGATTGTAAAGAAAATCAATGATGTATCTACCATTTCTTATATTGTGACAAAGGAAAGCTAAGTGGTATTTGAATAGCTGAATGCAATGATGAATTGAGCTCTAAGAATACTTAAAGGAGGCATTCTGTGAAGTGATTGGGCTCAGTGGCAGGAATATACATGATGTTTGGATAAAAGAGAAAAGTAATTTAGTGGATTTATAATACAAAAGCTAAAATAAGAGGGAAAGTCTGCAGAGAGACTTTTGCGTGATGTTAGGCATTTGTTTCTGGTTTATAGAGTGTGGTCTATTCTCATCGATGTAAGTTGTATCTCATTGTGGTTTTGATTTGCAATTCCCTTATATTCAGTGATGTTGAACATTTTTGCATGTTGGCCATTGCATTTCTTCTTTGGAGAAATGGGTGTTTAGTTCTGTCCATTTTCTTACTGCGTTGCATGCTTTGTTTTTCTTTAGTTACTTAAACTCTTTGTAGATATTTGCAGTTCTTTAATATCTGGGTTATGGTGTGCAAATATTTTCTCCCATTCAGTTGGAGGTCTCTTTGTTTGTGTTATTGCCTTTTTTTTAATTTATTTAACTTGTAATATAAATTTGTGATATAGGATAAAGATTTGTAAATTAGAAAACTGAGGAAACAAGGGATTAAACAATAGTCCAAGGTTACGTATTTAGTAAGTAATAAAGCTGCAGCTGAATCCAAGTATTTTAGTTCCTAAATTCATAATATTTACTACATGACACTATCTTCCATTTATTAGATAAAAAAGAATCATTTGCATTGTTCAGTACACTGCTTGAAAAATAAAATTGGCTTTATTATGAACACATTGTTACTAGGAACTGAAAGAAATTATATTAAGTAAAATAAAAGGAAAAAACAAAATTCAAAAAATTCCACATTTTTGTATGTGGAATATAAAGAAACAAAACAAACCCCAGGATTGCAGGCATTGACTATGGTTTACCAGTGCTTGGTGGAGGGAGTGGTGTAACATATATTGAAAGAGGTGTGAATCTGAAACAGGGTTTAAAGAAGACTTTTTAACTTAACTTAAAACACATACCTGCTTTTCTTTACGAAGCAGGCTCCAAGCAGTCCAATAACAATTTACCTTTACCTTGAAGTAGCCACACCTAGGCCTGCTTCTCCCTACTAAGCAGGCCACAAACAAATGGTTTATTAGCATTTATATTGTAACTGCCTACTATTGATATGCAAAGATCAACTACTAGCTTCTCTCTGCTTTCTTTTTCTCTTTTAGACCTAAAAAGAAAAACTTTAAAACACAGTTTAAACTCTTGTGGGTTCTTTTTACCATCCCCAGTCTTCTCAACAAAAATACTAAACCAATGCAAGACTATCAGTGCAGAATAATTTTTTTTAACAAAGTGATTTTCTAATTATCCTAGTAACTACACAAGAAACATGTAAGACTCAGATTAATTTACATTGTCCAAAACCTTTCTCAGCATTGTCCAAAGTCCTTTTCCCCAGATTGCCCAAAATCCTCCGTTTCTCAGTCCTGATCATCTCACCAGTGTCCAGTCAGAGTTCATCTCCAGATGCTTGAAGACATGTTTCTTTGGCTGCTCCCTTGACTTGCTCCTCCTTGTCTTTTCCTTGTCTTTCAGGTAGCAGGAACTCCATGGTGCCTAACCAGCAAAGTTTACTTTGTTTTCAGGCCTAACTTTTGCACAGCCTCTTTCAGACACAAGTCAAACTCAGCAAAACAAACTCAAACACAGAGTTTAGATCTGCAAACTCTTTAACCACCTTTAGCACACATGTGGCTAGCCCAGGTCAGCCAAGGGCTGCAGGCCCCTGGTGGCCTTTGGCCAAGTCCACATGTTTCACATCTTTACTCTACAAGATGGCTGATTCCCATCTCTCCTCCACTGAATCTCTCTCTCTATCCTATCTCCATACTGGTCTCCCATCCCCACTCTTTGTTTCCACACCCTTTATATATCCTGATTTCCTGCCTTCCAGAAAACCTGTGTCACCTTTTTCTTTCCTGCATCTCCCTAAAGGGAAATTTCAACTAAGGTCATTCTTACATTTTAACATCTGTCATTAAAATCTGCAATCTTAAACAGGAGACAATGGTGGGGGGGTAGCACACCCTGTCAAATCTGTTCACCTAAATCTTATACAATATTATACCATTTCTTCAATTAAAAAGTGTTACCCTGAGACTTGTCAGAGAAGTCACTGTGGACTCAAATTTAAAAGAAAAAAGTAAAATAAATTTTTAAAAAGGATTTATAAATGTCCTATTTATTTTGTTCTTATTTTAACTACACTCAAGTTGTAAATTTTCTTGGTCATTCAAATAAATAGCCCTTAGATTCACAATAGCCTTTAGATTCACATCACCGTTTTATTATCATAATTGTTTAAAATAGGCATATTCTTTTTCTACCATGCAATAGTGGAAAGATGGCTATTAATTTAATGTAACATCATCAATATATGCATGCATCAACAATATATAAAAAGTCGAAGTGGGATCTGCGCCTGCCCTGATTTGCAGGCGCCCACAGATGCTGGCAAAGCTAGACCAGTGACTGCACCCACTCAGCAACCATACAGCACCCACTGGGCCCCTCTGCCATCGACCTGGCTGGTAAGGGGGATGCAGGAGCAGGCCAGGATCCCCAGACCGGACCGGAACACAGGCAAGACTGGATCCACCCTTGATCCAGGAATGGTAGGGGAAAGTAGGGGATGACACCCTTGCTGCTTCACCCTCACTCCACTTAGCTCAAAGGAGGACTGATAGCATAAACATGCACACAGCAACATAGACTAGATGAGGGGCCAGAAAAGAGCATGTGTGTGCATGTGTGTGGGACACAGAACAAGGATCGTTCAAAAAGATAGTAGATGTTGGAATGGAGAAACAACTGTGGTAAAGATCTATCAGACCTTCATCTATGGCTTCACTGGAAGCTGATGATCAAAACCCAATGTGGAACTTGCCACCCAAGGAAACATGGCTTACTCCCCCAACCTTGGGGAGGTGTCCTGCAGAGTCAGGTCATTGACTCCACAGCAAATCTGCAAATTGACGGAGAGGTGATGACCTGCAAGGTCCATCAGTGGAAGCCTGCACTCATCGAGAAACCTCCTAACTGACAATGGATGGGGGAAAGGATCCCTAAAGCCAGAGGTCAAAGAAATGAGGTGCAGAGATAGTGGAATGGCAAGGAGATCGTACTGGAGTCAGCAACTAGAAGACACCTATAGACCCCAAATGAACATAGACTGGCTGCCAATACAAAGCTAAGGACTACAAACCATCAAACACAATGTGCCATGGCATTGGAACACAATCCCTCATCTGACAAATGGACACAGTCACAGAAAAAGAGACCAAAGGGCCAATGAACCCAACATAAACCAAAAAAGAACAATGAGAGTGGAGACTGGGTGAACACAAGGGGGTGGGGGGTGGAGGAGGGAAGGCATGCCAGTAACCATTTACCTTATTTACTTATGTAAGAATTTAGAAAAAAATTAAAATAAATTTTAAAAATTAAATTAAGTTAAATTAAAATAAAAAACAATATATAAAAAGTTAATAGTGGATCATTTCATTATCAGGATGTTAGGAGAAGATTGCTATTTCATTAGAGTAACATTTCATCTGGTCTTATGCAGATTTATGTAAATATTATATAAAAATATAATTAGATTTCTTTCCTCCTGTAGTAGGAAACACTTAATACAAAATAAATCTGTTTAATATTAATGTTGATATACTGAATATAGGTTGTACAATTTCAAATTTTGTTTAAACAATGACTAAACTACCTAGTCAAATCTTTTATACATTTTAAAAGACATTTGTTATTGAATGCTGCATTACTCATTTAGCTGTCATGGTAACAGTAATTTTTAAAGTTCAGCTAATTGAGAGATTGCTTTTGTTCTGACAAATAAATTTCAGGTGAAATTATGCTCCATGGATTCTTACATTAATATTTCTTACAACCTATTACCTAATCCTGAAATACCCTAAGTTTATTCAGTTATATATGATCTAGATTTCTTTCATGCTGCTACACTTTAGCTTGTCTTCCCCAATATATATGCCATAAATGTCTTTTCTATTATGAGCCAGGAAAGGACACAACCTGTATAGTGAGGTTATTGAACTTGAATGATCAATATGAAAGACAAACATTAAGAAAAAAAAAGCAAAAGTTAACTTAGGGAGATGTAATAAACCACAATAGAGTTTACTAACTTTGGTAATACTCTTTTATACTAACTTTGGTAATACTCTTTTATACTAACTTTGGTAATACTCTTTTGTGATTCTGATGGCACAAGATTTGAGCTTAGATAAGTGGTTCTATTCTCATCTAGAATCATGTTGATAGTTGCAATTGACTTATTTTTAGATATTGGATGAAGCACTTCATTTCTCTTTGTGATCAATCATCATACAGTCGATTATATTAGACTTCTTTAAATAGTTGTCGTAGTGCAGAATTTCATAAGTCTAGACCAATCTGCAAGCTGTTAATAAGATTCAATATATGTGACATTTGCTAACTTATTGTTGTCAAAATGAAACCCAGACTTAATGAAAAACTGGACTGCATATGGGTATGGAAGATAGTTAATTCAATTCAACTAAACCATGCTTCCTAAATTATCCTAAAATACTTATAAATTCAATCATACACACACACACTCACACACAAACAAAACTGAAGTGATGCTGGTTTAAAACATTGCATATGAATTAAGGGTATCCCTTGCAGTTCCATCCATATTGTCTCTGGGACAGTATTCCAATGCACAGACCAAATATCCCTAGTTCACTATTTATTGTTGGGCACTGAAGTTATTTTCATAACTTGAATATTATGAAAAGTGCTACAGTGAACACAGGAGTACATATATCCCTTTGACTTAGAATTGTATTCGTTGGATAGACCCAAATAAGTGCAATTTTTGCATCCTAAGTAGATCTATTTTTAGTATCTTGAAAAATCTCCAAACTATCTACTACATAGGCTCACCATTGTAACATTTCACCAACAAGGTGGAAAGATTTCTTTTTTGCCACAAAGTAAACACCTCTTATTCTCATATTTTTTAGATGGGCCATTTTGAAGGGTGTGAGGTATGATCCCACTATGGTTTTGACTTGAATTTATCTGATGATCAACAATGATAAGCAATTTTTAATATGCCTGTTGGCCATCTGACAATTTTCCTTTGACAAGAATGATAAATTCAAGATATATCACATGATTTTAAAAAAATGGAACTACAAGGAACATGTCTCAACATAATACAGGCCAATCATATTTTTGATTTAGGAACTAAATCAAATTGAAAATACATATGAAACTTTATATTTAAAAAAATAGGTTGCCATTACTTGCTTTTGAAATAAGATTCCTAAAAAATCATACTTCTACTACAGACATGAAGTATATACTACATATAACTCAGAAATTATGCATAATGACTAAGTAAGATAAATATACAAATATTTCTTCCAGTTCTTGAATGCTTTGCTTATATTTATGAGAGATTTCCTAAAATTGAAACCAATAGAAATGTAATCTTTTTTTATTCCCATATATTTCTTACTGAAATCTAAATGTCATCCAACAGAGTCAGTTCATGATACCCTCATCTTAAAGATCTTTATGCATTAATGATAATATCCATCCTGTATCCTAATTCAAATTAAGACATCACCACATTTTCATTACCCTCTGCTTAATAAACATTTAATTTATTCAACTGACCACTTGAATCCTATTGTAATTGACCTCAGTAGTATCAACTATACCTGAAAAAAAAAAACAACTATGAAATTATGAGTACTTGTCACTTGCTCCTCTTTAAATAGTTTTTACTGGGAATTTTGGACAAATGCAGGGTAATCAAGGATTTTACCAATTATTAGAGATCATACAAGGTTTAATTAATGTTTATTTCTACATTTGTAATACTTCTATAAATATGAATTGTTAGGATCCACATGTCTAAATAATCTTAGAGAATGCCATGATTGAGCCATAAGCAAAGCTGTGACTTAAATCCAGTTATTTTAATAAAGTATTATACTTGTGGTCATTGATCCTTTCATGCCTCTATAGATCTCAAATTTAGATGGAGAAAAAAATTATTCTTTTACCATAGATTTCATAAAAAATGATTTAAAGTTAGAAAATTAACCATTGTTTTTTTCTTAAGAGGTTATCTCAATTCACATTATCAGTAAAGGAAAGAATGAGTTTGAATTTCTTTCAGAATCAGAAGTCAAATTCAGGTATACATTTTATCAGTGAGATTTTATAAAAGAAGGTAAGATTGAAGGACAAAATTTCCAATTAATTGCCAATGTTTGATGTAATTCTTTCTTATATCTAGATTTAAATTTTTATACCACACAAACAAAACCAAAGATATACAGATGATGTTCCAGATATGATAGCTCTACATTATTAAAAACAGACTCTTAATTACATGGAAGTGACGCTGTCTTCTCAGCTAATCTGTGTATCCATACATGTGAATGCTCACACACATACACACGCCCCACATGCAATGTATGAAGATATTCTGGCATTTCATTTTATTTCACAAGAAACTCACAACTCACAATTCCTTTTTTTTTTTTTTACCTGATTGATTTTCCATTTAAATGACCCTTGAATATTTGAACTAAAAATAATTTTACCAACTCTTCGTGTGAAAAAGTACATTGTGATGGCTTCTAGAACCTAGAGGAAATAAGACAATTGATTTTGAAACTGAAAAATAAAAGAATGAATTCACCAAAAGAGTAATATTTATCTTGAGCCTTCAACTGATAGTTTTTTTCACTTGCACAACTAAACATTTTGATAATGTGAGACTAAATTCTTTCAAGATTAAGATGTGTTTTAGGTAGTATACCCTATTTTTGAAACAATTAAATTTATTTATTTAAGTTTTTTATTTAGAATTTGAAGAACAGTTTCTTAGAAGGCACACTCACCAAAAGTAATACCAGAAAGAAAAATTAATATTTTTCAGTTATATTTTTACTAGTTTATAGTATATTTGCATTTAAAATGAATAGTTATAATAGCTTTTCCTAGAACTTTTGAATAGATTTTAAAATCTGTATATATGATTGTGTTGAATTCAAGGTACTTGAGTTACATACAATAAAAAACCAACACTTGTTTTAAATTAAAATTTAGCTACCCGTCCAAGATATATTCTATTTTAAATTATAACTGTAAAATGTTAAAATGCTTGAATTGCCATATTGCTGAATTAATATGGAAAGTTTTATAAATATCTGTTGACTATTTTAAAGTAAATACTTATAATTATCAATATTTCAGAGTAGCATATTTTATGTGGTAACCAACGAAATTAAACACAGTTAAGCAAATATCAATCATTATATATTGTGGAATTATCCTTTAATTTGGTATTGAATTCTTTTGTGGTGAAACATTTAAAAGGCACTTAAATCTTATTGATTTGTGTTTTCTTAGTAAAAACATTTCCCTCCATTGACGTAAATTAAACTTATCATATCAAAATCTTACCCAATAAAATTCACTTTAGAATAATAGTAAGAAATTCTCTGGGAGTTATTCGGATGTTTGCTGTATTTTCCAGATAAAGTAACATACATAAATTACTTCCTGCCCCAAAGGCTTCAGAACTGCCTGAGACTTTGCTATGCCCACATAACTGCCCATGTTAGCCATCAGCTGCAGTTGTGTCTCTGTTTGATTGATTGTTATCTGCTGCCCTGTGTATTTGTGAATAAGTGCCATCACTTCACTCCTCAGTGTACTTGAGTATTCCTCAGAGATAGATAGCTGTGAGGTGTGCTCATCCTCATACTTGACTCCAAAAAAGAGTCAGGTGGTTTGTACTAATCTTAGATCAAGACAGTCTTGGTTTACAGTGAACTGGAAAGATTCTCTTACATTCTGTCTGTCATTTTTGTCTAGTTGAACTCTCCTTTCAGTACAATGAATGTTTGTGTCCCCCCAGCATTAAAGTATTGATGCCCTACTCTTCTTTTATATGGCATTAGACATGAGAGCTTTGGAAGGTACTTTAATAAGGTTATGGGGTTGGAGCTCCCAAAAGGAATCAGTGACCTTAAGAGAAGAGAAAGAGACCAGAAATTTCTTCCACTCCACCATGTCGATACAATAAGAATATGCTTTTGCAAATCAGGAACTAAAAATGTTGTCACCTTGACCTTGGGTTTCCACCTCTCAGTTCTGTGAGAAATGTCTATTTTTTAAGCCATCTAGATACCAGTATTTAATTTTGTTCAAAAATCCAGAGCAGACTAAAGCATCATTTTATAAATTATGGATTTATTTCCTATAATAATTCCCACTGCAACATATCTTATATTAAAAAGCCATAATAAAATTTTACCTTATCTCACAATATTATCTACATGTTGTACTTAAATAAAAATGAAATATTCTTTCAAAAAGTACAATGATTTGTACAATCTATAGAGGTTGAGAGAGGCAACTTTATAAACAGACTTTTAAAAATTATATAATATTAGGATACATATATTTGGGTAGTCAAATAATTCTCCATTAGTTTTAGTGAAAAAGAAATAGGGAAGGGGCAGAAAAATTGAGAAAAGCAAAGTTTTGACATTCTTGGTGTGCATTTCCAGAATTAATTAAATGCAAAATGCTAAACTAAAATATCTATAAAATCATTCCAAAACTTTTGAAGATCACAAAAAGGTAGTGAACAACAGGGAGATGGGAAGTTTAGGTAATTACACAGACTGTGTCTAATACAATCAACCTGAAATGATTAAAGACTTGAATATAATATTGAATATGTTCTTTTGCATTCTCCACTATAGTAGCCTCAATACATGTGGATATTAAATGCTTGAAATGTCTTTAATTTTGTGACAAAGGAATGGAATTTTAAATTTTATTTATTTCTAATTAATATCAATTCAAACTTAAATGCTTAAATGCCCAAAAGTTAAATATAGTTAAGTGCTACATAATTACATATACTACAGGTTTATAAAAAAAAATGGAATAAGTTTCAGATATTCAACATGTATAATTCACAAAATCCAATTTTAACCTTAAATATGCAAAGAAATGTAGCAACATATAAGCCACATAAGGAGAGAAATTACTCAAAAGAAAGCCATATCTTCTTTCTTTTTTCTTGCTATTTGTTTAATACTGGTCAGTGAACAGTGAATCAGTATTTACTTGTCAATGTGTACTAATACAGTTAAGGAAGATGTAGAGCTTTTTCTGTCTTTAGTACCTGAAAAATATATTACATTTCTGAAACTTTGTGAGTTAATTCCCATATGCTATTCAAAGGAAAAATGCAAACTACTGGCTATTATTTTCACATCGTAGTTCTTGCTGATTTTAAATCCTTAACAAGACATTATTGGCTTTTTGGTTTAATTATATGTTGTCCTCTGTAAAATTAGATCATTTAAACATTTATATAGATAATTTGAATTAAAAGAAAAAATACAATTGAATTGAAAACAATTTAAGTAAAAGACCACAAATCACAAATGTTTTTCACATATGTATAATTTCACATGTTTGTATTCCCTAGGGTTTGCCGACTACCTCTCCTCCCTAATCACTCCCATCCACCTTCCACCCCCCATTGTGTAATTTAGTTTGGTTGTTAACTTGTTTTGACTTTTCCTCCTGAGGTTTTGCTTGTTTTTCCTATATCCCATATATTAGTGAAACCATTTGGTTTCTGTTCTTTTCTTTCTGACTTGTCTGCTAATATGACTTCTTCTAGGTACATCCATGTTTTCAAAAATTCATCAAATTTGTCATTTTTAATTGATGAGTAATATCCCATTGTGTATATATACCACATCTTTTTCATCCATTCGTCTGTTTTGGGACATTTGGGTTGTTTCCACGTCCTTGCAATTAAAAATAGTGCTGCAATAAACATCCGAGTACAGGTGTTCCTTTGTATAAGAATTGAGGTCTCCTTTGGGTAAGCCCAGAAGAGTAATTGCTGGGTCAAATGATATTTCCATTTTCATTTGTTTAAGGGTCTTCCATACTGCTTTCCATAGTGACTGGAGCAGTTTACACAGTTTTCTAACAAAGAGTCACAAATATATAAAAATGACTGTATTAAGCGGGATAGTAAAATTGAAGAATGGAAGAAAGAGACTGAACCCCTAAGAAAGAGGCAATAGAAACCCAGGATTTAAAAAAGCACACTAACAGAGATTAAAAATGCAGGAAAAACCCATGAAAATAAATTAGCAGAAATAGAAGAACAGATCAGTAATCTCAAAGACACTGAAAATAAAAGGTCCAATGAAGAAAAAGAAATACAAATAAAGAAGACTGAAGGGAAACTCAGAGATCTTTCGGACTCTTTGAAGAAAGGAAACATAGGAGTAATCAGGATCTCAGAAGGAGAAGAGAGAGTCAAGGGATCTGAAAAACTATTTAAAGAAATAATGGAGGAGAATTTCCCTAACCTGAAGAGAGAAATGAAAATAGATGTACTGGAAGCCAAAATAACCCCAAAACCACATTAATGAAAGGAAAAACATGTAAAATTTCCAAGATTCCTAGATATAGAAAAAATAATGAAACTGACCAGAGAAAGGAAACATATAACATACAAAGGAAAACCTATCATACTGACTTCAGACTTCTCAGAAGAATCACTATTTTTTTAAATTTTTTTAAAGTCTTGGTGACTTTTTATCTAAAATTATGTACAATGAAGTAAAGTGGTTTACATTTTTTGTGTGTGTTCCAGAGACTATGGGTTAAAATTTCTACAAACATTTAATTCTACATACTTCCGGTCATCAGTAATCAGCAATCCTCCACCATGTTCCAATCTCACCACCCTTGTCCTTTATTTGTCTCAGTTTTGCAGTGAGATATTTTAAGAAATTATTATTGGTTTGTCTTGACTGAAACTTTGGTATGGTTCTCTATATTTCATATATAAATGAAACCATCTGCTAGTTTTCCTTATGTTTCTCAATTATTTCACCTACCATTATGCTCTCTAGTTCATCCCATGTTGTTGCAATGGCAGCATTCACTCTTCTTTATTGATAACTACTAATACATTATATAGATATAGAGATCCCATACTTTTCTCATTTACTCCTTTGCTCTTGGACATTTAGGCAGTATTCACAACCTAGCTATTATAAATAGGGTTACAAACAACATAAGAGCAAAATTGATACTTCGCATTAGCATGCCCCAGCCCCAGGTTGATATCTAGGAGTGGAATTACTGTGTTTTGTGGAGATTAATTTTCAATATTTTGAGAATTCTTCATACTACTCTCCATAGGGACTGAACCCAATTACATTTCCATCAACAGTGCACAAGGTTGCCTTAGTCTTCACATACTTCACATACTTAGGAACAATTATTGTTTCTGGTTGTTTCACAATGGGTCTTTCCTATAGGTGTGAGGTGATACTTCATGGTTTCAATTTGCATTTCTCTGATGATAAACGAGGATGAGCATTTTTTCATGTACCTACTTGCTATCTGTATGTCTTTAAATAAGAGTCTTTTTTAAAGTGATCTTTTTTCTCTCTCACTGGGTCAATTGTTTTCTTTTGATTGTGTTGATTTCTTTATGTACTTTATAACAGCACTTTTTCAGATGTGGTAGTTGAAATATTTTCTCCTATTAAGTAGGTTGATTTTTGTTTTCTGTTTGTTTCTTTCATTGTTCAGAAGATATATAATTTTGTCTAGTAGCATTTGTTAATAGTAGCTTTTGTTTCTCTTGCCATTGGAGATGAATATTCATACTCAAAACAGTTTCTGAAGTCAAGATGTGGATTGTTTTACAAAATATTTCTTCATTGTATCTTTATATATTCAAGTCATATATCTCTATATTCATGTCTTATATTTATGATTTTTATACCTTTTGAGTTAATTTTTGTGTAAGGCATGAGTTAATAATCCAGTTTCAGTTTTCAGCATGTGACTGTTCAGTTTTCCCACCACCATTTGTTAACAAGACTTCATTTCTCCAGTTTATATTCTTGGTTCCTTTGTCATAGATTAGCTGGTCATATGTTTACTTTTGAATTCTCAATTATATTCTATTCATCAGTGTGCCTTCCCCCCCCCAGTACCATACTGTTTTAATTACTATAGCTTTGTGGTATAGCTTGAAGCCTGGGAATGTGATGCTGCCAGTCTCCCCTTTTGTCAGAATATCCTTAGCTATTCAGGGTCCTTTTTGTTCCACATAAATTTTAGTATTGTTCTATCCCTTCCTATTGCTTAGTAAAAATTGAAAAGAATAGATATTATTTCTTCTTTAAAACTTGGTAGAACTCACTAGTGAAATTATCTGGTCCTAGATCTTGTTTTGGTGAAAAATTTGATTACTGTTTAAATTATCCTGCTTATAATGGAAGACAATAAAAATTAAAACAAGTCATCACCACTAAATGCTCCCTTATTAGAAATAGGTATTCATAAAATGAAAATAAGGTCTATGTAGAAATGATAATAACATAAAAGCAAATAATTTTGAGAGGGAGAAGTAAATTGCTAAACCACTACAATGAATTTGAGATCATCCCTTCAATATGGTCCAAGAATAGAATTATACACAGAAGCATGAAAGCAGTTGTAAAACAAAAATGCATAGAAGAAATACATATGGAATTAGAAAGATATCTCAACATAACACAAAAGGAAGATGCCATAGAGATAAGAAGAGAAATACAAAAGAACAATGAAAGACTATAATAAAAACACGATAAAAACAATTAATAATATACATCCTTATATTTATATATATATATCCTTATATATCCTTATATTTCAATAATTGCCTTAAATAAAAAGGTTTGAATCCAACAACTCAGTGGTATGGAAGGGTCAAACTGATCAGAAAACTAAATCCAACTGTTTTTTGTCTATAATTAAATTAGTTTCTACTCTAAAAATAAATAAGGTTTAAAGTAAATGATTAGAGAATTTCTCTCTGATGATCACGTACTGTTTGGGTGAAAGCTGATTTTGTCAGTTGAGAAGACAAAGACAAACCAATCAACAAAATTATACAATTCAAGTAAATACACTTGGTACTCTTGTGAATATAGTGTCTTCAAACTCGAAGTCTCTTCAGCTTTCCTCTTCATTATTCTTAAACTATCAATTGTCCCATCCCTAATTTGTTCAATGAAATCTGTTTAGAAGCTTATATAATATTGCTCATATTGTTTTCTTTTCTCTGTTTGTTCCTTTATTGCATTATTTTTCCATTGAGGTACTGCTGTTATACAACACTGTGTATTAATCAAATGTATAAATTCACAACACTTTAGAGGTATGTTAACCTACCACACCTACCACACAGGCATCAGTTGCCCTCTGCCATAGAACATTCCCCTTCTGACTTTGCTTCCCACCATCACTTTACCCACTTTTTTCCATGTTTCTAAACTGTGAATTCATATCATCCTGGAATTCCTCCTGATATAACTTACTTATTTCAGTGTTACAAATAAAAAATGTTATTTCTAAATATTCACAGAATGTGTAAATTTTAGCAAGAAGTAGGTGACCAGATCAATCACATACATTTATAACCATTCAGTAAATCCATAATACCAATTATATAAACATACAATGTGCACAAATGCTTAATAGAAAAAATGATTAAGTCTTCTTGCCTGATAAACAAAAATGAGTTATTTAATGTGATACAGAAGCTAGGAAAATAAAACAAGCAATTTCCAAAAGCAGTCTTTAAAAAAGTGAATGAATGAATAAAAATATGTCTTTAGATCATCTTAACTCAAGTATAAATTCTAGATTAAATGATACAATAAAAATAATTTTCTTTGATAAGGAAAAACATATTTTAAGTGTAATGAGTTGTAAAGAGAACTGAAAAAAAATGAAGTTATCAGAAAGTGACAAGAAAGTGAAGGGTTTCAAACTTATGTGAATAGCTGAAAAAAAAGTTAGGGTATGTTTAGAGAAATTATAATCAAGAGGCATGTGTTTAACTTATATGGCATTTATATCACATAAATAGTAGATTTGTTTTGTATTGTTTTGAAGTTTAAAGCTTGATCCAAGTGCATAGAAGCTGAAGAGAAAGGAACTCAGCACAAGGACTTTAAGTACAATGATGAGAGACACCCACCTGCAAATGCAAAAGAAAAAATTCATGGTTGAAAAACTTCATGCTTAAGGAAATTAAAAACACTGAGGGAGGGAGGTCAGATGCTATAATAAAAGATGAGCTAGGTAATCACCTTGACTTTTTTGCAACATTTTAGTATCATTTAGGTTTTCTCCTTGTTCTTAAATCTCTGGGAACCTTTACTTTGACCAAAAGAGAACTGCAGAGCAAGTGGGCTAGATCATGTCATTATTTTCTGCAGAAATTGTTTAACAATTACTAAAGTGATAATTTGAGAATGTTTCCCCAATAAAAACTGATCCAAAATCAACTCACTTTCAAAACAAAAAATATTTCCACTCCTCCAATTTCCTACAGATAGATTAGCATTATTCTGGAGGCAGAGAAATCAATTTTACTTAAGAGGCCTCAATTAAATTAGATGCATGCCATTTAGTAGTAAAATATACATGTAGGAATTTGATTAAACTGAGCCAGTGTCCATAGTTCTTAAAAGTTCATTAAACTTTAATATCACTATTTATAAGTGTAAGGTTTCTCAAAAGTCACTATTCAGTCACTCAGTTTTCAGTTTCTCAAAAGTCACTATCACCTGGGGCATTTGTAAAATCCACATCTGAATTTCAGTGTGGAGTACCTGACATAGGGTCCAATAATGAGTGCATTTAATATATAACCTAATCTCACCCATACTCTTCTTTATGAAACAAAAATTTAGAAAATTAATACCATGGAAGAAGAAGGGAATATGGAAGAAAACTCATATCAGGAATAAAGAGAAGTATTAACATTAAATATTTGAGTTTCTTCAATATACTAGTGAAAGAATGTTTTACTGCTATTCACGTAAGGACTATTCTATTTTATCTATTTAATATAAGAAATTTAGAATTTAAAACATATAACTATAAAATCAGCTATATGTAAGTGGAGCCATTACTCAGCTTAGCCATGTCTCCTTATTTCAAGAAATACCGACTGATAAAATGAACACACTGATTCTCCCTATAGATCCATTTCAAATATCTTTTAATGTTAAGAATAAAAAAGTTCAACTTCCAGATTAATGTTCAAAAAAGTTGTTCTCATTCCAATTCCAATCTAAAAATATCATATATACATATATATACTTTATTGAAAATATCACTTCTCTGGTATCTTACTTTGCTTGAAAATATTTATGGTGGCTTAGATAATTCTGGTATTGTTGGATAAAAAATTGAATTTTTGCATTTGATGAAAACAATGAAGAGGTATATTGCAAAAGGAATTAACTGGAGGAAAAAATAACTCTGTGTTGGGAGCTGGCATTATCAACCCGAATTGAAATCCAATTCTCTGAACATTGCTAAAAGAGCCACTTCATCTTGATAATACCTCAAACTTAGCTGTTGAGAGTCAGAAAGATATAAAATAATGAGGAGGTACTAAAAGAAGATTCCTGACATTTTAGCACCTGTTTATTTGCTTTACAAATTCAGAACAAAATCAGCCATTTTTAATTAAAGGATTACCTTGATTCTAGAATCAACACTTCTCCTATCACTTGAGAAACTGTCTTGGACATCAGTGAGCATTTGCACACATGCATACAAGTCTAACCCATCAATTATCTTGCTCTTCATTACATGAAAAATAATTAATTTAATGATAGAATAGTAAAATTATAAAAATTATATGCTACATATGTAGTATATATGTACACATAGTGTATGTGTATATTTATTAACCATGATATAGATATATTTAAATAAAGAAATATATTTATATATAGTAACTGTCACAGTCAACCAAATGAAAAGTACAATTAGACCGGGGAGAATATTTGAGATTCTTCTTGTGTTAATATCAGATTGGTCTTCTGAAACAGTTTTACTTCTGATTGCTCTGTTTTGTTTTTTCCCCCTTGATTAATGAACCATACATACTCCTGCTTCATTCTTTTTGTTTGAGAATAAAGGCAGCTATGAATACTGACATACTGTTATTGTTTACAGACCCTCTTACCTCTTTTGTAAACTGCATTATCTCCTCCTGGAAACTTGCCACCTACCAACTTTCTAACTTTTCAGTAGAAGCAACAAGAACATATATCATTTATTAGTCATCATGCACAATGTCTAATCTATGGATGGGTACTTGAATCAAATGATTCCCAAATTTTGGGATTAGACTATGACTCATTAGGCTTATATAGTCTGTCTGCTCTCTGCGGTAGAGTAGTAAATATCAGAACTGTGTGATAAAGACACTTCCTACCATATGAATGTATAAAATAAACTGAGAAATGTAGTAAGCAAATTTGTTCACCTTAGCTTTGAGCTTGTTACTTGACCAACTTAATTTTGTCATTTGATTAACTGTATTCTAACCAACGTTTATTTAGAGGTGTACAATGTATAAACAATGGTGAATACCTCCGTTTGAGTTAGTCAATCTTCTTTAGTGAACAATTCTGGTTTCTCCAGTGAATTTTGTAGATTAAACAAGTGCCAGATATTGATCACCTGGCATGATACAGGCCTTGCAGGGTCCCAAAGGACACTGGCCATAAACAGCTGGTGCCTGCACACCCACAATGCTAGCTCAATACCAGTACCAATGAGCTGTAACTTTCTGTTTTTACTGTAAAGGAGACAAAATAGAAATAGCATGATAGGGTTTAGTAACAAGCTCTGCTTAAAGGATTTGCAAATATTTCAGTCTGAGGTATTGGTCTTTATTTATTTATTTATTTTAATTTTACTACTGTTTTAGAAACAAAAATGTTGGTTCAATTATGCATATATTGTGTAATACCACAGTCAAGGTACTGAAGGAATAGCAAAATAATTGAGGGAGACATCCCTTATTCTAACAGAAGTTATAATATAAAGATGGATACCAATAACTAATTCAAACAAATTCAGAATGGAATAAATAACAAAGACATATAATGACATCCTCTTGTATGTGGTAGTAGTGATTTGGCTATATTAAACAACAAAATTAGTTGGACAATTTCTATGATATCACTGAAATAAGCCAACCATGCATGATTTATTTAACTATGTAAGAGGTGAAATGTAGGGCAAATATATAAAATTGTAGCTATCTAATTTCTACCTTCATGTAGCAGGCATAATTCATGAAATTAAGTGCCCTAAAACACCAAAATACATTATTGAGTAATTTTAACAAAATAGAATATATTAGATGACTCAAAATGAAGTCTGCTTTGTTAGGAAACTCTAAACAGTCACTGACTGTAAAGAATCAGCCACTTAGGAAGGCTGACGCGGTGAAATTTAGGTATGTGTGTAGGAAGCCTAATTAAAGCCAATGAGGCTTGATTTCTATTACATGCTAACATTCTTCAAGGGTCTACATCTTTGAACTTTGTAGTTCTGCTAGTTTTACATATTTTCTCTGCTTTGTTTGTCTTCTAACATAGTCTTTATTAGAATTAACAAGGCCATTTTGTGGTTAGTCACATTGTCTAAGTTATGCTGAAAACTTATTTTTCTACAAATTAATTTTTATAACCCACTAACTATTGTTGATTTATGAAAATTGTGTCATTAATTTTACCCCCAAATTTAACAGCAGTCACTAGTCACTTATGAGGGTATAAGACTGAGTGTTTTTTTCTATTTCCTATTTCACAAAGAATCTGGAGAATTCTAAGAAATTGTTCAAAAAATCAAATCAAGACTCTATGGCACTCTGAAGACTGAGCTTCTGAGTTAACATGGACACTAGAATTCACTCCTCTTTCAAAGAAAATTCCAGTTATTTTCTCCTGACAGTATAGTGGTTAGCACTAAGATTGGATAGAAATGACTTAGCATCCTAATTCAGGTGGCTTATATATGGCACAAACATTGTTGTTCTTACATAAACCTAGATAACTGATAGGGGGATGTTCTGATGTTAGGTGACTTCAGAGACACAGGTTAGGTGACTTGAGAGGCACAACAAGATGAGTGTCATGCCCTGAGTGTCATGTTCTGAATTGATGAAATACGTAGAACAGGATAAAGAAGTTGGATATAGAAAGAAAAATAATTGCTCAAAGCCCACACTCCAGGTGGATGGCTGCTCCGTTCCCACTGCACCTGCTTTCTCTTTTCAATATAACACATGATGTGTCTTTTGCTAAGTTGTTCCCAGCAGATGGAGTGGCCATGGCCATCTCCAAGACCACAGCAGTACCCATCTAGCAGGTCAGTCACTGAGGCAAGGACAGCCTACCACAAGTAAATCACTGCAGAGAAGCAGTACAAGGCTATTCGAGAATGTGCGACATGTTCTCAGAGATTAGGAAGTCCTGTCCTTCTAGTGTGATAACTTGGTCAGTCTTATCAGATACTTCCCCACACAAGCTCTAAGCTCTCTTGAAAGATTAATTCAAGAACATCTTCTGGCTGAGGTAGACAAAATGATCCACTTTGGGCATGATATACAGAGAATCTGCATAAGAGGTTACCACTGGGTCACATCTTTGTGTTTTGTGAGCCCTCCTAGTTCTGTTCACACTCTTTTATCTGCTGATGTAGGTTAAACTGTAGCCAAAAAGGCCTGTCTGATTGCCTGCTTAATAGCTCCAAATCGGATTGAATTGTGGTTCTATACCAGGACTTTAATGCACTTGTGCCGGGTATTATCATCTACTGAACTGCTTATTTGACATCCCAACACTGCAAAGGGATTGCTCCCTGATCCCTAGAGCATGCCCATCAGCAGTTGGATGGCCATCTCTCCTGGGTCCATATAGTAGCTGGGGTAACTTCTTCTCTGGCTCTGCAAACAGGCATGATGCTGTAGTGGGGGTGCAAAGGAACTGATGCTATGTGCATGATCCCAGCTGGAGAAAAAAAAATTGTGTTGAAGAAACTATACTGTTTTCAGGGGTGTATGATACTTTGCTGCTTGTCATGGACAGTGAGATCAAGAAGTTCACTGATGTTATTTCCTAGTACACCTCTATCAAGCCCTCTCCCACCCCCTGTGAGCAAGCATTGTATATATATATATATATATATATATATATATATATATATATATATATTATATATAAATACTATATATATACTATATAGTATATATATATATTATCTATATACTATATAGTATATATATACTATATATATAGTATACATATATACTATATAGTATATATATATATACTATATATATAGTATATATATACTATACATATATACTATATAGTATATATATATATATATAGTATACATATATAGCACACCTGCAGTATTCTTGAAACAGTCTTGGCTCTGTTTATCAACAGCACATTTTCAGGGCCGGGCACAGTGACTCGTGCCTGTAAGCTTCAGCCTATGAAGCTGCTGGGGCTAGGGATTGTGGTTCGAGTCCCGCCTGGGGCCAGTAGCGAGATCTAGTTCCAAAAAAATAGCTGGGCGTGGTGGCGTGTGCCTATAATCCCAGCTACCTGGGAATCTGAGACTAGGGATTGCTTGAGTCCGTGGTACCCCGGGCAACGAGAGCCTGCGGTTCCATGGGCAAAAATAGAGAGACCTAGTCTCAAA
>PVHY01020265.1:0-25869 GCA_004024945.1 Uropsilus gracilis | reverse complement strand
TTTTTTGAGAGTAGGTCTCGCTATTTTTGCCTGTGGAACCGCAGGCTCTCGTTGCCCGGGGTACCACAGACTCAAGCCATCCCCAGCCTCAGCTTCCCAGGTAGCTGGGATGACAGGTGCGCGCCACCACACCCAGCTATTTTTTTGGAACTAGGTCTCGCTACGGGCCCCAGGTGGGACTCGAACCGCGACCCCTAGCCCCGGCCGCTTCATAGGCTGAAGCTTACAAGCACGAGCCACCGTGCCCGGCAGGAAGCGTTCAAATCTTTCACTCATTTTTACTGGGTATTTATCTCATTATCAGTAGCTTTTCATATATTCTGAGAATCAGCTCCTTTTTCAAATGTTTTGTAAATATTCTCTTCCAGTCTATGCCTTGCCAATGTTTTTTTTTTATGATGCATTAGCAGAAACTTACATTTTTGAGGTCTATTTTATCAATTCTTTAATAAGTACTATTATCTATGTCCTAAGAAAAGAAATAGCTGCCTGCCAAATCATGAAGATATTCTAATTTTCTTCTAGAAGCTTTGGATCTATAATCCATCTCAGATTGATTTTATATTTAGTGTGAAAGAGGGGTTGAGGTTAATCATTTTTTCCTATGATATCCAGTTGTTTCAAACCATTCCATCTAGCAAGGTAGCAGTGTATAAAATTAAGCTACAAAAATTAAGTCATCAAATACACAGAAAATAGAAGATAATGATACAGGAAAAACCCACCTCTACACAAACTGCAATAACAATACTTAAAAAAATAAACTTAAGTTGAGCAGGGTGACGGGCATCTGTAATCCCAACTATCTGGGAGGCTGAGGCTAGGGATCACTTGAGTCTGCAGGTTTGAGGCAACCCTGGGCAACACAATGAGACCTAGTCTCTTAAAAATAAAAGCAAAAAAAAAAAAAAAGAAGAAAGAAAAGAAATAAACTAATAAATGTGCCAAAACTGAGGAAAACTTGAAAACATTCCGGAAAGACACGAAGTACACTTACACAAGTGGAAAGATAATCCCATTCTCGAGTAGTACTTAGCATCATAAAGATATTAGCTATCTTCAAATAAATTTTTAAAGCTTATACCATCCCAGTAAAATACTCTAAAAAAATTTGGGGGCCGGGCATGGTGGCTCATGCCTGTAAGCTTCAACCTATGAAGCGGCCGGGGCTTGGGATCACGGTTCGAGTCCCACTCGGAGCAACACAGCGAGACCTAGTCCCAAAAAATAGCTGGGCGTGGTGGCGCACGCCTGTAATCCCAGCTACCTGGGAAGCTGAGGCCAGGGATTGCTTGAGTCTGTGGTACCCCGGGCAACGTGAGCCTGCGGTTCCATGGGCAAAAATAGCGAGACCTAGTCTCAAAAAAAAAAATTTTGGAACTACCCAGTTGATACTGTCTGTCCATATGGGAAAATAAACGTGCAATGACAGGTAGGAAAACACTGAAAAGGAAATCACATACAGGATGCTAAAGCATATTATAAAAGTCTTTATAAATAAAAGACAGGTACTGCTCACCTGTATATGTCAGTGAAACAGAATAGGAAGTTCAGAAACACAAGCCAAGTACACAGAGAAATGGTAAAGCTGACATCTAAAATAACTGACAAAAAACCAAAGTTCAATAAACTCTGGGATATCCATTTGAAAACAGATAAAATTAGATTTATAACTCCCCCAAACATAAAAATAAATTTTAAATGAATCAGAGATCTGAACAAATTGAACAATGTACGTTCTACATGAAAATTTTGGTGAGTTCCTGTATATCCTGGGTGAAGGATAGGTTTTCTAGCTATGATTCAAAATACAGATACAATAAAAGATTACTATATCTGATGACATAAATTTTTTCAAAACTTTTATTACATGGCTATGTATATACAATATATATTTACATATATGCATATGTGCATATACAAATAAAACAAATATTCAAGAGCCCATACTGCTATAGAAATAATTTAAGACAAGAAAGTTGATGAGTTACAGAATATTAACAAACTCAAAATATCTCCCACAAAATAGTTAATTACAAAGCAAAAAAAAAGAAAATAGTAACTTCACAATGGAGAAATCCAGCATGACTTCAACCAAGTAACCAAAGTTAAAATTACCAGTAAAGGGATACATCTGCCAAAAGTTCATAGCCCAGATCTAATCATTAGGACATTATAGGTAAGCCCAAATTGAGGGATAGTCCAAAAATAAATGGTCCATGCTCTTCAAAAATGTCCAGTCACAAAAATAAAGTCTAATGATGTTTCTGGATTAAAAGAAACTAAAGAGATGTTTTATTAAATGCATTACTATGAATTAGTTCCTGAACCAAATGTTTTTCTTCCCTTGATAGAAAAGAATTAGTTGGACTGTAAGAAAAATACGAATAAGGCCTGTAGATTAAACAGTGTTATATCAAGGCCAGGCACAGTGGTACATGCTTGTAAGCGACAGCTTATGGAGTCGCAGCGGGGTCTGGGTATCATGATTCGAGTCCCGCCTGGGGCAACACTGCAAGACCTAGTCCCAAAAAATAGCTGGGCATGGTGGTACGCGCCTGTAATCCTAGCTTCCTGGGAAGCTGAGGGTGGGGATTGCTTGAGTCCGTGGTACATGGGCAATGGGAGCTTGAGGTTCCTTGGGCAAAAACAGCATGACCTAGTCTCAAAAATAAAAAATAAAGTGTTATATCAATGTCAAATTCCTTCCTTTAACTGCTCGATATATACTGCTAAGGATTCAAGGAGCATCATGTCTGAAATATTTCAGAAAAAATTTGTACACATAAAATGTAAATATGGTAAAACATCAAAATTTGCGGACTCTGGATAAAGGGGTGTATATAGCACTTTACTGAACCAGTTCTTGCCACATTCCTATAAATTTGATATTTCTGAGTAAAACATTTTATATATAAACCTTTTATCAAAAGAAAAAAAGGATGCAAATATCAAACTCTAGTAAATAACATGCCTAGTAAGAAAACTAGTTGCAAAAACTGCCAGCAGTAACCACTGTCAACCTGGGTTGCCATGTAAAAGAATGATACCCTAACACAGAACAGACCTAAAGGTGGAAGAGCAGAAAATTATCTCTTGTATAGATAGCAACTGTATGTCAGCCACAGCAGTTTACCCGAAACCAGTTGGTCCAGGTCACGTATCTTAAGAGGGAGATGCTATCAAATATACTGCTAAGCACTGCCCAATTCTTAATGGTCATGCAGTATAATGAATCAGAAAAAGTTTCAGAAAAAGGGAGAATATAGGTAAGTACAAAGAAATTCTATTCAGCAAGCAGAACCATATGATCAAAGCACTTTATGCACTACCACAGTAGTGGTACCACTACCACAATTTCTAACTCTTTTCCTCTGGGTCACTGACAGGCACATTCCCCATTCTTTTCAAAATGAGTCATTATGGTTATTCTGCCCATGTTCCTTTACTCAGTGTTGTACACTAGAGAATATCCGTATCTGAACCTCATGGAGAAGACAGCATTAAGAGGAACTGGG
Source organism: Uropsilus gracilis (assembly GCA_004024945.1). NCBI lineage: Eukaryota > Metazoa > Chordata > Mammalia > Eulipotyphla > Talpidae > Uropsilus > Uropsilus gracilis. The sequence goes on along the minus strand of PVHY01020265.1, from coordinate 22,351 downwards.
TTTTGAGCCACAGGTAGTAAGTAGATAGGATTTTTGGTTGTTTCCCTTGGAGGAGGGGGCAAGTGTGTTCTAAGAAGCATATCCATGTGCTTAAGACTCTAGAGACTGCCAAATCCATTCTTCCTTTCTGGGCACACGGCAAGGTTACATCTCTCAAGCGCCCCCCCACCCCACCCCATTTAGAATGCCAAATTACTAAACTCTCTCCAGTGGAATATGAACAGAAAGAAGTGAGATGGGTTCCACCTTCAGACCTGTTTAAGAAAACCTCCCATTTGCACTCCACCATGACTTCTCCCCATCCACTGTGGTCTAGAATGGTGATAACCCAACAACCTTAGAAGCAAAATGGCACAGTTTACTGTGTTCTCCAACAACCAGAATCAGCCGCAATGTGAAAGGCATTCCCTGAATTGCTGCCCAAGAAATAAATTCATATATTAAGTCACGGAATTGCTACTGCATCCCTTCTTCTAAAAGCTTAGCCTTCTGAAATAATCAGAGGTCACTAGGGCTCTCAAAACAGACAATCCTTAAGAAAATGCTTTTAAAAGTCCTAAAACCCTAAGAACATGCCAGGCAAACCTTTAAATGCTATGAAAAGCTGGTTAAATGTGTCTACATTTATTCTGAGATTTGGTATAAAGGATACTGGTCCCACAAGATTTAAAATTAAAAAAATGTGAATCTGACTCAAATAGGTTTTGGCAGGTGTGAAATTGGGTGCCATGCTCTGTTCCAAGCTTAATCTTAACACCCCAGCCAATCTTCTTTCAACTCACTACCAAAGCCATTTGCAAAGGTGGGGGGGAGGTGTGGAGATACAATGAAATTGGTTATTTAACTAGCAAGGAGAGTCAGGAAAACATGGAAGATTCCATGCGGCATAAGCCAGATCCTGACAGCCATGAAGGTTGGGAACTTGCACAAATACAATTTTAATTGCTATTGTAGACTCTGGGAAAAGCACATGGGAACACTGCCCTGTCAGTTCCCTTAGAGATGGCCGTCAAAGGAAAGTTATTCCCAGAACCCCACCAAAAGCCCACTCACTACACTCAATCAGTGGGCTAGCCTGGAACACAGAGGCACTGACGGGGAAGAAACGTTTAGTCAAGGGAACAACCCCCCACACACACACCTTCCCCAGTTTTAAAGATGAGATGTTTACATGTTGTTAGGAATGACACAGTTTAGGCGAAAACTAAGAATGCAGGTGAGGGAGAGTTTATCCACTGTAACAAAAGGATGTGAGATGTATATGAATACATACATTGGCAAGGAGATGGATACATTCCCGACCACAACACTGAAGAAAAGTAGCTAAGAGCACAGACTGTTAAGCAGATGTAGGTTTAAACTTCAACTCTATCAACTTATCAGTTATGTGCCCTTAGGCAAGTTGATTTGCCCCTTGCACTAGTTTCCTTATCCCTAAGATGTAGATAATACTAACTATAAACTTGCTGCAAGATTTAAGCAGTATTTTGAATAGCATCTGACACACAGTAAACACCCAACAAATATTGACTATTTAATTTCTTCAAAATTAGTTATCTTGCTGTAAGAACTACAAAATCACTTAAAAGCTAAATGGCAAAGAGTAAACAAGGCCAAGACTAAAAAAAAAAAAAAAAAATCCAGTGACAATTCAGCCGACTTTCAAGTTTGTGCGATTGTAACTGAGTTTGATAAACTGTATGGAAGGATGTCATTTTCCTCAATGACAGAGGCCTGAAATAACTGAAACGTCCACATTGTCATGCAACTCGATTTATCCCAACACATTTAAAGGTACCATGTACTATTACTACTGTGAACGTTACATGTAATAGTTATCAAGGGCACTAGTTGCAGGAAGACCTTTTTTCCTTTCTAAAGCTCATGTATCTTCCAGTCTTGCCCCACCTACCCGTAAGCAGTTACTAAATAGTTCTTAAACTCAGGATCATTTGTACTGGCTTCTTTGCTGGAATTCTCATTTCTGGTTACCCAACTCACCTTTCACCTAACCCACCTTGCGGCTTCTACAATGCAACTAAAGTAGCAGCTTTATTTATAACCCCAAACTGCAAACCACCCAGATATTAACTATCAAATGCATGAATCTGCTGAAACCCCGAACAATAATACATACTGCATGATTTCATTCATATGAACTTTTAGAACAGTCAAGTCTGATCTACGACAGAAAGCAAAAACTTGCTGCTTCTGTGGAAAGGAATGAGCAGGAATTGAGTCTACCAAGTTGTTAATATTAAGTATCTTTGGAGTCTGGATCAAACAGCTGTTAACCCTTGTTCAATCTCAGCAAATACATATTTGTGGCTTATGTAGTTCACTGTATACAAAAGGAAAAAATAGTAAATAGTAAACTGATAAGCAAGTTTAATGTGCAAGCTGAAGACCAAGTAGATGGGTGTTAGACCATGTGTAATAAAATTGTGCCCCCTGTAAAATTCTCATCACAATGTTCAGGGCTTAAACTTGAGTTACAACCACCTAGGAAGCCTCCCAGAGCATATCTACAATTCTTTTCTATGCTCTCAATAACATAGTAAAAACATTGAACTTACTACTCCATTAGATTTGCATCTTCATCCCCACATGCAGTGGAACTGCAAGCAACTTAAAAGGGTCTTGTCTTTGACTGCTCAGTGGTTCAAAGACAAAGCACATAGGTGGCAGTGAAATTTGTGAACCTGAAGTGATAGTAAACTTCATCGCACCATTATTGGCTTTTTTTTTTTTTTGAGACTAGTCTCGTTTTTTTGCCAGTGGAACCGCGGGCTCTCGTCCGGGGTACCAGACTCAAGCAGTCCCCAGCCTCAGCTTCCCAGGTAGCTGGGATTACAGGCGCGCACCACCACGCCCATCTATTTTTTGGAACTAGGTCTCACAAAGGGCCCCACCCAGGCAGGACTCAAACCCCGATCCCTAGCCCCTGCCGCTTCATAGGCTGAAGCTTACAAGCACGAGCTACCGTGCCTGGCCTACCATTATTGGCTTTCTCTTGCTGAATTCATTCCTATCAGAATAAATTATCTGACTTAGAATTTAAATAAACCATGTAAGTTCCCTTTGTCGCAAAAGACTAAAGACATCTCTCTTGGATTATCTTACTGCTTACCAGTCTCTCAACTTTAAAAACTATTACTTGTAAGGAATTACTGATGGGCTTGAAGTGTAGATTTAATTTATACCCTCTTTACAGAAGCCAGCTGGGTAACATATTAAGGACAATGTTGTTCACAACACTCAATTCTATACCCAGCTGGACTCCTTAAAGATGCTCCATTTCCTCATCATGGCACAATGAATAATGTGCCATTTAATCTTTATGCAATTATCTGCTATCCTTATCTATCAAATAGTCTTAATGTTCTTGGGACTTAATGCATCCAGACTGCCTGAAATTGAATGCCAATTCCATCACTTACTAGCCATATAAACTTGCCCAAGGAATTTTAACTTGCTGGTGTCTCATCTCCCTCACCGCCTTTTTTCAAATAGAGGGAGGAGTGGAGGTAGGGCAGGATAAGGGATAAAAATAACACATCACCTATTGTCCTGACACATAATAATTAGTGCATATAAACCAATTTACAAGCAGTGCCCGGCTATTAGCTATCATTTAATATGGTCAGCTCTGAACCACCAGTGACAGAAGACTGGTCTTTTGTGATCTACAAACTAGCCTAAAAGATCAATTTGCTAGTGTTAGACTAACACAAATCATCTCTTAAGAGTATAATGCAAATCTTAACACAGTCAAGACTAGTTTTCACTATCTAATTTTTTTCCAAATGTTGAATTTTTCTCACCTATCATGAATCACCTCCCCTCCTGCCCTCAGTATACCCTGCCAGTTTCTTTCCTAGCACTTATTACAAGTTTAGCTGTTTTATATCCCTATTTGTTTACCCCAAAAAAATGTATTGTCTTATTCACTTTCAGATTTCTTGACACATACCTAGAATACAGTAGGTATTAAAATATGCTGCATGAAACAGCACCTCAATTTTACAGAATGTTTAACCCATATCAGATAAAAACTGATGTAACAACAAGAGTTGCAGGTTCCTATTTTTAAGTAATAATCTAATTAGAGATTTCATTTTTTAAAAAATGTTTATCAAAAATAAAAATGGTGATGCTTTTGATAAATTACTCCCACCCAAATATGTCACAAGATGTGATCTTTTCTATACCAGTTTTGGATACCCTCCTTCAAATGCAAAAGATAAAACATACAACATACTGTAGGTTTATTTTTATTCAAAAAGTTACTGTCTCAAGACATAAATACAAATCAGAAAACAGTACAATTAGGACAATAGAATGTGGAGGACAACAGGTTAGAGTAATATATAAAACATTTTTAGCTGGTTGAAAACAAAGCTGTAAGAACTGCTTTCACAAAGAAGTACTCCTTTCAAGAGTGAGAAAAAAAATCAACTTAGGTTTAAAATCATATATACAGTCCTCTCAGCAGTTCTAGTAAATGCAGTGGTGTGAAAAACATAGGCAATACTTTTGCACATAACAATAGATGTTGATGGAAAGTCTGTTAGACAAGTGTGGTTTCATCTGTTATTAACCATGATTTAATAAAATAATTGTATCTTATCATGATCTTTTAACTAACCTATGGTTTTTGGCTACCACAGCCCAATGCTTGTTTATTTCTGATCCTAAGAACTGGAAGCCTTTTGGTATTCACCCATCTGAAGATATTCTTGTATTGCAAGCATATTAAGGCATGGAATGATTAAAATAATACACCTCAAGAACTGAGAGACGACTGACAAAAGATAGATACACATGTAATATAAGTTAATATTTTGTTTTAAACGATGTCTAGCTGCCTAAGCCTCGCAAAAATGAGTTGATGTCAAAATGGCCAAGTAGCCACTTTCTGTTTTAAACTAATTATTTGTGAAAGGACATAAAATGAAGTTTAAAGCTTAGCTTTCAAAGAATATTATGGGTTATGAATTCTATTATCCCATCTAATTTACATACAGAGGAAATGTACTGTAACCTGTTAGAAGTATCTTTTACCTGAAGACTGCTTGCAAAGACAGATAGATAAAACAATATAAAATACAAATTTAAAAATCATTTTAAAGCATGAACACTCATGCTTTTCTATTTTTAAACATTGTTAAACTTTCAATATATTTCTGAAACCTCATAATTTTAAGTTGGAATTTAAAAGTAAGAAAAAACTAAACAAACTGCGCAATTATAAAATCAGCACCAATTTATATATATATATAATTTTATTTAAAATTTAGATCCCTATTCCCACACTCTAATAAGCTGTATAATTTTTGTTTAGAATTTTTCTGCAAACATACTACAATAAGCTTCTTTTATTTGGAGACAAAATACAGTGGCACTACTGGAAGGAATATCACAACATTACATTTTTATCTTAAAGGACAAGCAAACTTTCAGGGTTGATAATGGGATAAGCATGTTTGAGACTGGTTACCTTCTGGCAGTTCACTGCATCTGGATATTTCTGAAAAGTATAGAGAAGCTCTTGGATTTTAAAAATATCTTAAAATACATTTTAGATGAAAAAATTGTAAAAGTTCTGCTTATAAGTTTACTTTTCTCCACAATTACAATATTTAAAAGAAAGCTTTCTTGATTGATGTTTTAAGCATTTAAATTTAGAATGCTAAAAACAATTCACTCTATCCTATAATTTCAGGGTAGGGGAATAAATTCATCCTTAACTTTGTTTCTTGGATGTAAACAGAAATCCAGCAGAGGTCATCATTACCTAGTACACCCAGTAAATAAATGTGAGAGGATTCATGTCTGTACCAAATGCCTCTTCAGATTGTTATATTTTCTTTTAAAAAAGCATGAAGTAATTGATTCAAAAGCCAACTAACAGCGCATAAATAAAATATTTACTTTCTAAGAAAAACTGTAGCTTATCATCAAATTGTTTACTTGTCCTTTACTTTTTTTTTTCAGGCAAACAAAACTGCCCTTCAATGCACTTGATCTTGGTAAGCATAAGCACATCATATTCTCCTTAGAGAAAAATCTGTACAGAATTTCACTGTATCTACCACACTTTAAAATTTCTTCTTCCGTTTAGAAAATGACTTCACCACAGATTTAATTGTGCACTGGTATTAAAACATTGACACCCCAAGAACCTAATGAGAGAGGGGAAAAAAAAAACTCATTAAAATCATCATTCATTTCTTTGTAAAATGTCTATAAATAACACATTAATAATTGATAATAAGTTCAATAAACATGCCAATAAAATCACTTTGAAATATTCCCCACTTCATAAATACAATTCAAATTTTCAAATGGCCGTCAACATAATGAACTATTACCAAACCTACTCAGGATGCCACTTACCTCACTAGTGTAACAAAGTGTAGGGATCATGTCTCATTTATGTTTATACATACCCGTAATGCCTAGATAATGCCCTGAATATAAGCACTCAACATTTGTTAAATGAATAAATTAATGTGCTTCTTCATATACACTTCAGGCACAGACTCATTGGAAAGAGCTTAAGAACGCCTTGCAAACTTGGTCATTTTGCAGTGTGAAGGGTAGAGTTTTTATAAAAGCATTTGAACATGCAGACCCAAAATACCCAAGAATAATTCACAGGGGGGAGGGGAGACAAACAAATCAGGAAGCTTCTATAGAAAATTTGGCTTGAGTGAACCTACAAGTTTCAAGATATCAAATAAGTGTGGTAAAATCCGATCAAACTAACTTACATTGATGCTTTTTTTTTGGTACACTGCAGATGGAAAAACAGTATTACGTAAAATGTAATAATAGTCACTAACTAAAAAAAGGAAAAGCAAATGATGAGTGGTGCAACTTCTTGGTCATTAAATAAGACTACATTTAGGTATATATTAAGTTAGTCAACTAAAATTCTGTCACAAAGTACAATTTAAGTCACATTTTAAAATACTGCAGTAAACTAAGTAAAAACATTAAAGACAAAGATAATGAGCCAAGATTGGGATTAGAGTTATTTGTAAATTAAAGTCACTTTAACCAAAACCATAAAACTCAAAATGTTTGATCTGAGCCGGGTGTGGTAGCATGTGCCTGTAAGCCCAGCGCTGGGAGGCTATGGCCAGGGATCACTTGAGTTCATGGGTTTGGAAATACCCCGGGCAACATAGCGAGATCTTGTCTCTAAAAAACAGTTGGCGCGTGGTGACGGACGCCTGTAATCCTAGCTCCCTGGGAGGCTGACTCCCTGGGAGGCTGAGGCTGGGGATCACTTGAGTCCGCAGGATCAGGACTAGTCTCAAAGAAAAAAAAAGCTTGAGCTGAAAACAACTGCTACTGTATTTTTAAACCAAGAAACAAGTATTTGATTGCAGCCTCCTTGTAGTAAATTACCAAATGTTTAGAATCCCCAGCAATATGAAGAAAGAGAATTAATGCATCCGACTTACTACCATCTCAGTCACCAAAACCACACTCTTGAATCCTCTTTCCTACCCAACCCTTTAAAAAAGTTCAGAGGTCTCCTTGAGTTTGGGTATGTATGTGTGTGTATGCATGTGTGTATGTATGTATGTGTGTGTGTGTATGCATGCACGCACGCATTTTTTGAGAATAGGTCTCGCTATTTTTGCCCGTGGAACTGCAGGCTCACGTTGCCCAGAGTACCACAGACTCAAGCAATTCCTAGCCTCAGCTTCCCAGGTAGCTGGGATTACAGGCGCGTACCACCACGCCCAGCTATTTTTTTTGGAACTAGGTCTTGCTATGGGTCCCAGGCAGGACTCCAACCGCCATGCCTAGCCCCACTGAAGCTTACAGGCACCAGCCACTGTGCCAGGTCCGAGTTTAGGTATTCATTACAATGTTTCCACCAAAGAGGCCTAGATGATGTTTAAAGGCCTCTTTTACCAAAACACACTTTTGTGGCTCTGAGTAAAAGAACGTCTGATGATGAATAAAAGGATCAAATGTGTGTCAGACACTGCGAGCTACGCAGGTCTCATGCAGGTCATAAAAACACTTCATTCCACCTTTATCTGTCTTCAAAACACTAAAAATAAAATGGCATAATTAAAATCTCCTTTTCTCCAATGTTTACCTTAAAAAATATTCCTTGAAAGTTACCAACAAATTTATAAATAAATCCCCTGCCTGTAATTATCTCACAAAAACTAATATTTTACTCAATTTTATTATATTTTAGCCATTAGTCTTCCTTAGTCATAAAACATTCTCTTAGCTACTTTTTTCCCTTACCTAAAGCCTTTAAAAGGTCTAGTAATTTACCTTAAAGTTACTACTAGTCATACTTCTAGTATGCCCACAGCCTTCAGCTGTGTCAATCTCTCTCATTCATCCTTTCTCACACTCTGTGCCCAAATCTTCACAAATCTTAATTAGCAACTCTTAGTGTAGAATGTGGCATGAAGATGAACTCAACTTCTTTGCAAACAGAGTACCTAACCAGAAACTACCTGAATAGATTTTTTTTTTTTGGTTTTGTACAGACTAGGTGATAGGTAAATTCTGCTACTACAACATTACATTAGCTCCATTACAGCAAACCATTTAAAAAGAAACAATTTCATACCATAGAAAATACTAACAAAATAATATGAACCCAGGAGAAGAATGACACTGGTGACTTTTTGTGCTAACACAAATGACATCTGCTTTCAGTGTTGACATCAATGAACACCAGCATGTATTCTAAAAGTACAAATACAAGTTTTGGTATGTTGTGGCAATACTGGTCCATTAGTAACAGGAAGAAATCATTAGCACAATGGGGGTAAATCAATATAGCCTCAATGCTAGATGTAAATCTATCTTAAAAATTTGGACCCTTATGTATGTGCAACCTCCAAACACATCTGCTTGGTTTGTTTGTTTGCTTGTTTTTTGAGACTAGGTCTCGCTACTTTTGCCCATGTTGGAACCACAGGCTCACATTGCCCAGGGTACCACAGATTCAAGCAATCCCCATCCTCAGCTTCCCAGGCAGCTGGGATTACAGGTGCATGCCAACATGCCCAGCTATTTTTTTTGGAACTAGGTGTGCTAGAGTGCCCGGGTGGGACTCGAATCACAATCCCCAATCCCAGTTGCACTCCATAGGCTGGCACTTACAGGCATGCACCACTGTGCCTGGCTTGCTCAGAGTTTTTATATCATCACTTTGAACTATGTAGATATAATATTATAAAGGATAATATTTAGAATATTTTAGTAACAAATTGAACTATATATACTAGGCTGTTTTAAATTACTTCACTTAAAATGGGAGACTCTTATAACTGGGTATAAAAGGATTTAAGCCCCAATTTTACTATCATTTTGATAATCACAGTATCAATAGGTTTGAGTAAAAACAGATGCAGGCTATTGTATAAAGGCAATCTCACATTTTCACATTGAAAAATTTCCATTCCTTAACTCTGAGCCAATGAGATAAAGATTAATGCATATTTAAAAACTAGCATTAAATATATGTATGGTTAGAGAATTCTGAAGCTAAACAAACCTTTTAAAGATTGAACACTCAGTTATGCAACTGCTGCCATCATGTGGTAATACTCTAAAACTACAGTCACAAACAGGTACTCATCTTAATTTTATTAACAGAAGTGGCTCAATGACTTTTCCTTTAGTTATAAAAAAAAAACTGATAAGTATGACGATGTCAAAATTTTCCTGTAAATAACAAATAATATTAAGTCCCTATTTGGCCTCCCCAGAATGTAGTTTTCTCTAAACGTTAAATGTCAAATACACATACACACACAATTTATATGTTTCATTATTTTGTGATAGGAAGAACATAACATTTGCAAATCTACTATCGAGGCAAAACAAATGCGTAGTGTTCCTGACTTCGGATGAACACATGAAAATACAGAAATCTCGTAACTGCATTTATCAATATTAAGTATAATTAATCATTTTAATTTCTGAATTATTTTCCTCTGGTGTTTCTTCCAAACAAGGCTTGGATTTAATTCCAGAAAGAATATAGAGATTCCATGATAGTTTTATACAAAAAGGAAATCAGCTCAAATTACTATTCTGACACCAAAGTTGTGTGATTCTACACAGGTTAACTGAAACACCACTTCAGTCTATGTTTGCTTAAGAGTAAAAGTAGGAATTCAACACCTTTCTTACAAAGTTGCTGAATGGATCTAACTAAATCATGCCTAACAGTTTCAGGAACATTAAGTTCTCCAATACTAGCTTCTGTCCTTTTCATTTCAAAACTAAAAGAATATTCCTAAGGACATCTTTTATTAATGCAGATGTATAAGAGTACCTCTTAGTAAGAGAATCTTATTAAGATACTTAGGGAAGAGTATCTTATGTTAACACCAACTTCCATACCAATAAATTGTAGAAATAATGGATTTCATCATACCTGCTTGAAAAGATTCTCCCCCAATATGCACTTAACTATGAACATGGGGGCGTATGCCTGTAAATGGCAGCCTAGGAAGCCACAGCCAGGGATCGCGGTTTGAGTCCCACTGGGGGCATGTAGCAGGACCTAGTTCCAAAAAAATATAGTTGGGTGTGGTAGTGCGTGCCTATAAATCCCAGCTACCTGGGAAGCTGAGGCTGGGGAATGCTTGAGTCTGTGGTACCCCAGGCAATGTGAGCCTGTGGTTCCACAGGTAAAAACATATCGAGACCTAGTCACCAAAAAACCAAAATAAAACTATAGACATGGGCAGGCCTAGGTGACCTGTGCTACTCAAAGTACGGTCTGCAGACCTGAACCATCGACAGCACTTTGTTAGAGATGTAGAATCTCGGGCCACTTGCCACACTATATAGCTACTGAAGCAGAAACTACGTTTTAATAAGTTCTCCAGAGGACTCATGCACATTAGAGTTAGCTAAGCCTTGATTTAAAGAATTGCAAAAAATGTTTGCACAAAGATTTTCATACCTCCTGCTTCATTAAAATGTGAACTTGAGGTAAAATTTTAGCTCAAGTAACTGGTCTTACTAATATGTCGATCCAGTGAGAAGTTCTTCTAAAAACTATGTGGGAAAAGATCAGGTGGGGGGGTAAGGAAAGAATGGTAGACACTGGAGCATAGAAGCCAGGCCTCAGAGGATGATATGGCAATCATCTGAAGAAGAAAGACTGTGTAGACAACTAAAAAGTGAATTAAAGGGTAGATACTTAACTGATCTGTTCATTTGACAAACAAAACTAAACACCTAAAGTTATCAAAATTCAGAGTACTGCCCAGATTTCAGCCAATATGTAATACCCTTTCTTAATGCTCCAATACGATAATTGCTAAAATAAAAGTGTACATAAAATGTTGTGGGAGCTGAAGAAGTCTGTAAAAGTTCCGTAAGTAATATCAGAACTATTAAAGGAAGAGTTCACACTAAGAGGAATAAGGAAAAAAGCAACTCTGACAGAGAGAAAAGCTTACACAGTACACAGAGTCATGGAGTTATGAAAGAGCTTAGTGTGTTTGACAGGAACTAACAGACTTGGTATGACTGGAGTGGAGGATACCAGTAAGGAAAAGGTCAAGGTTAATGTGACAAAGGATTCAGATCACAAAAAGCTTTGTTTGCCAGGTGAAGTAGGTAGCATTTTTTTCTTAATGGTAACAGAGACAATCAATGTAAGACCTACAACTGCAAATGAAAGGACAGGATTTGCATTTTAGGAAAAAAATGACCCAAAAAAGAAAAGGGAGTGGGGCAGCAGGACTATTTATTTTAAAGGTTACTACAATAGTCCAAGTGAAAACTGCAGTGAACCTCAATCAAGGCACTACAAGGGGAAATATGACAAAGTGGAGACTATAATAGGAAGTACTTAAATAATTCAATTGGAAATACCTAATAATAACCAATTATACCTCAATTCCTTTCTCTTTATTATCAAAGTGTTTGCTAAAGTTCTATTTTTTACCATGACTTCATGTTATAATGGTAATGATGATGTTTACTGTTTTCTTCTCCTTTAACCTACCATCCATAAATGCCAAGCAAATCTTTCTGAAACACAATTCTGATCATGTCACTTCCTCATTCAAAATCCTTCACTGAGCTACTCAGTCTATAGGAGAAGTCCAAATTCCTTCACAGAATACTAAATACCTCTTGGCCAAAGATTCAAAGGCATTTTAAATTTGTCACCCCCCCCCCCTTTTACTCTTTTCTCCTGAAATCCCTCTTGCCTGCCTCTTTTTCCTCAGTTTAATTGTTTTTGTCCATTCTCAACATGAGTCCTAGTTCTTCAACTTCAAACTTAGAGACTGCCTATACTTTTGATTTTGTAATCCTCGAGTACATTTAAATTAAACCTACTGATTCATCCATAATTGAAGCTGGATCAAAGAAATCGGGCTTCAGTTCTGTTCTCTCTCGTCTGTTCTTTGATGGCGGCTAAGAAAAAAAAGAAATTGGTAATTACCATACCTTTAAGTCAGATAGTAACAGAAAATAAAAGAAAACTAATGATCATTAAAAGTTCACATGGCCTATATAAACTGCAAGTGAACCTTACAAAACTTCAAATACTGTATTTCAAACTATAGAATGTTTAAAAATACAAAAGCAATTAACTGGTGAAAAATTACTCTTAAAGACAACAGAACTCATTTTTCACTTTACTTTTAAAAAATGCCACTCTCAACTTTCCTTTAAGGGCACCAAATTACACTATTCTGAAGAGAAGTCATACTTAATAATTTGTTGTTACTGAAAATACACCATGGAATACTGAAAAGCACAATCAAAAGATCTTAGTCCTTTTTACAAAATTAGTTTTGTCTCCTTTGATAGGCAAACAATATCCTCACAATATTTTCAAGCTATTTCGTAAAGTTGAACAAGAAATGTGGCAAGATGAAATACGCAGAAGCATTTTCTATGAAGTTCAAAACATAATTATTAATACTAATTAATAACACATTCTTACATTTAACTTCTCACAAGTTATAGTGATTACACTTTATTATTTTAAACTATATTTTCATGAATTAACCTGAAAGACACACACATACTATTTTTATCATCTTAAACTAGGCTCTTGCCCTCTTCACTCTAATTTCTTCTCCTAAAACTAAATACCTATTAACTGTTTAACACTTTGGCAAAACTTAGTTTTCATGCCAAGTATTTCTTCTAATAAATAGCAATTTGATTTCCAAAGGATCGTAATTAAAAATCTTAGAGAAATCATTACATGCCTTACCAAATCTATATCCATAGTGTCAAAATCCATTCCCTCATTAAGATCTTCAATCCTCCCTTCCGAGGACATCATAACATCTTCAACAATTGGCTCTTCATCATCTTCCATTAGGCTCGTACCACGCCGACTAAAAAAATATAAAACGAAGTCAAGATCTGAACCAACATTATCACTATTAATACACTGGCAGCAACTATGTGGCTCTCAATATTCAAGTGTGATGGAAAATGATGGAATTAAAGGTCAGGGAGAATGATTAGGCATTGAACATGTCATCAATGATGTCAAACCCCAATGTTCACTCATGTAGAAATGCTAAGAAATTGTATTTATTCTACATTACTTGAATACATTTAGTTTGATTGTTGTGATACCCATACAAAAGTTCAATGAGAATTTCCCATATGGGAACAGATAAGATACCTCAAATCCTTTTTGAAAGTAGGCAGGGTACAAATTAATAAACAAGCATAAAACAGAGCCAAAGAAATAACATTTTCAGAATATAGATATTTTCATTAACATATACTGTTAATTTTTCCCATCACTCACTCACTCGGTAAGTAATATGTATCAGGCAGGTAGGCATGCACTCACTCACTCATTCATTTACACACTGTTTAATACGTGCCACGCTTCTACTGTGGACTATGGATGCAAAAAAATAAAGATGATTAAGACATGGTTCCTGCCCTCAAGGAGCTCACAGTCTACTATGAGAAACAGATAATTATAACAAAAAGCAATAAATAAATACTCCAGGAAAATATGTAAGCATCAAATGTCTGAAACTTGTATTCTATAACCCATGAAATTCAAAACTAAGACATATCTAAGTAAAATAAAAGTAAGATCAAAAGTTCTTTATAACATTATTAACAAGAATAAACGCAAATATCATAAGATAGCCCAAGTCAGCATAAAGGAGTTAGAGAACTAGTAAAATTTAAAGAATTTTGCTCCCCACCCCACCCCTGCAAGTTTTGGCCTATGTTAACTTTCTTTTTCTCTGCGACCCCCCCCATCAATTATTTACTGAATACTAGAGCTTATAATTTACACAATACTATGTTGAATCTTAAAAATATAAAGACAGTAAATATAAAGCTGTCAAATCCAAGCTACCCAGGCAGATATGTTCCAGTCACTACTTCCTCCTAAGAGTGCTCTAGGTAATGAATTTTTACTGTACTTGGCGGTGCTGACTGCGAAGGGAGTATGTGTGTTTGTGGAACATGTTATAGAAAATCAGAAATCCATCCTGCATTTCATTTGTATTATATGGAAGAAGCATGTGCCATAATCTATAAAAAAATATAAAGTAATTGGCAATTTTAATTTACAGGGCAGGTAATAATACAGAAAAATCATTAAGACAAAATTAATTCACGGTTTCAGGCATATGAGATCACTTAAGATAAAATAACAGAATTTTCTGGTCGGTATTAACCAATTAACCTGGATAAGCTCTTGCAGTTAACCCAAGGAAGTTTACCTATAATGGTGAATTAAACTATGAATAAAAGAATAACAATAAATGGTACTGAGTAATGAGATGCTGTTGGGACTGATAGAAAGCTTCTGGGTGAGCGATATGGACCAATGATTGCATGGCAGGATTCTGGAAGATTTGAACTGGTGACTAGTTGGAAATTTAGAAATGAGCTATTAAATCCAGTATAAATTAAGTGTCTGCATATATATACACGTATGTATATTAAAGGATGTGGCCAGAGATATAGAGGAGATAGAACCAAGTGATAGTATAGATGACGGTCAAATTAGACAAGGTTAGGAATAGAATCTACACATGTGATAGGGAATGCTTTGTCTACAGACCACTCGCCATAGGAATAAGTAAAGAGAAATTAAGTGGGCTACCACTCACGTGGTAAAGGATCATTTCTTAAGACAAACGGGTGAAATTCTTATCATTTAAAAACCAACAAAGCAAAATATAAATTCTTTAAATAAGTAACAATTCCTACCTCCCAGAATTAAAACATATACCACATTATTTACATACAAAGCTTTCAAACTCAACAAATTAAAAAAATTAGAATAACCAATCTCTAAAAACTGTCATTCTTTTGGAGCCAAAGCTAATCAAGACTTATAAAATCTTCATACAGATTCCAGTTTACCATTGTTTTTAGCATTGACATCTATTATTCAATGAACATTTGGTTATTAGCACTTTGGATGTGCTAAGCACCGAAAGACATGAAAGTGGTCCCTGCCCTTGAGGAGCTCACAGTCTAGAGAAAGGGATAAACTCAAACAAATAATTACAATACAAGTGGTAAGTGCTACAAGAAAATATGAATATACACAGCGTTATGGGAGCACAGATGACCGCAGCTTCACAAGGTGACACTTGAGCTTATTCTTTTACCAAGATTTTATCTGCCAGGCAATGGGATACAATAGAGGCCATATTCTGGAAGGTTTTGCATGCCATGAGCTAAGGAGTTTGGACTTTATCCTGCCAGCAATGGGGAGCCATGGAAAGGTTTTAACTTAAAGGGATACATAATCAAACTTTTATTCTGGAATAGTAATTCTTGATGGTGGTGTGAATGATGGAGTGGTGGTGTGGGAAGTGAGCAGGGGATTTGGTGAAAGGATCAATGGGAGATCTGAGGTAAGAAAACAAGTTAGAAAGCCAAAACAAATAGTTCAGGTGAGAGATGAAGACCTGAACTAAGATGGGGAATCAAGCTATCTATAATTCTGTGTACCAAAATAAACAAGGATTCATACTTAAACTTTTCCAACAGATCAACCTAAGATTGGTCCTTCAGCTAACTAGTTAATATTTAAGTTAAAAACTTTTCTGTTGGAAAGACCAATTTTTAGTTCCTTGATTATTTCAGCTTAGTTACTCTAAAGTTTGCTGAAATTTTTAGGTAAGGCACACAATAGAAATGTTAAAATGAATTAGTGAACTTCCTCGACTCAGACAATAAGGCACTCTCACTTACATGGCATGCTGAAGATTAGTGCGCAGTTTAACATAGCTCATTGCTGCTCTCTCCTGCTGCTGCCTTGCTTCCTCTTGTTGTCTTTGAGCTAACATCCATGTTACCTGCGTGCTTCAAGGAGAATTTTATTCTTCTTTTAACTTAACTTTTTTCTATGTAATTAACAAAGTTATACTAGAGAAAATGATCAAATGTACTTACTTATAATCGAGAGGAGTTTGATGATGTTCAGTCTGCATTGGATAGACACTCATGAAGCTATCTTCAGGCCGTAATCGTTTGGGCTCTCTCATAATCGTTGAGGTGAGTTGTGGTGTCTGCATCATAACTGGGGTGTGCAGTGTTTGTTCTCTGCTTAACCACATGCTATCACTACTACTGCTTTCTTCAGCTGAAAAAGAAAACAGCAATAAAGTTCAGTCACTGACTCTGACTGATAAAATATCTAGTACAACCTGTTCAGGTCTATAAACATCTGACTGCTTTTCAAATGCTAGGGCTTGAAAGAGGGAGACACAAACATATGTATAGACCCTGCCCTGCCCTTGTATCTAGTTGTGCAGAAAGAAAATGTAATTACAACAGTGAGGCAAGTGCTACAAGTGAGGGAAACAGATAGAATGGGGTCAATGAGATGGTCAGAGTCAACTACCCAAAGGTGACTTCTGACTAGAGTGGATATTGACTGGGTAGACTGACGTTTTCTAGGTGGGGGGAAGAAAAGAAGCAAAAACATTGAGAATGAAACTATGACAGACTCAGTAAAATTCCTGACAATCATCAGTTTTTGATCCACAAAAATGGCAACTTCGTGTGGTTCAAAATCAGTTTGGTAGTACAGGGATAAACGGGAAAAGGTAAGGCTAAACAAAGAGGTAAGAATCAACCATGGAAAAGTCTTTTAAGTTATGCTAAGGTGAAAGGAATTATTTTGAAGATTTTAAGGAAATGATGTGGTGTTACATGTTTTAGTCAAACATGTATGTAGATGTCATAATTAAGAGAAAATTCTTGTGCAAGTGTTATTGAATTCACAGCAATTTTTAAAACTCAGTGAATTGGGAGGCAAAATCAATCACTAAACTTGATGACTGGAGGAAAACTTGTTATTGAACTACATACGTGTACATATACATTTTAAAGGAATAAAGAAAGATGTGATAATAGCTGTTACAGTAATAGATGAATTAGACATAAATTTCACAATTTGCAATAAAGTATAGTCTTTTTTTTTAAGTTCTGCTAGTTAAGCTTAGGTTCCAATTGTGGCTTGAAAACCAGATCTATATAACCAACCCTATTCAGTATTTATCCATTTTCCTTCAAACTTACTAACTAATGCCTTGATTTCTATGGCTTTCTCCAAGAAGCTAAAAAAAGAATATTATTTCTGTGAAAATTGAAGTAATCTGGTCAGATGACCTATCTTTTTTTTTTTGAGACTAGGTCTTCACTATTTTTGACCGTGGAATAGCAGGCTCTCATTGCCCGGGGTACCACAGACTTAAGCAATCTCCAGCCTCAGCTTCCCAGGTAGCTGGGATTACAGGCGCGCACCACCACGCCCAGCTATTTTTTTTTGAACTAGGTCTCGCTACGGGCCCCAGGTGGATTCGAACCACGATCCCTAGCCCCAGCCGCATCACAGGCTGAAGCTTACAGGCACAAGCCACCATGGCCGCCCCAGAAAACCTATCTTTAAGGTGTACATATAACAGGAATTTCCATGAAATCTAAGGAAATGAAGAGATTTATAGCCTAGCACAAATCTGTAGCTATAAAATATTTGTTTGAATAAGGAAAACTTATGCAATGATAGGATATATTCAGAAATTCTAAATTGATTACTGCTCTAATTTTTTAAAAACAAGAATATTTCAATTTCCGATAAATCATTAATCCTAGCTATTTTAAGTAGTCAGGGGTACTATAAAAGAGATGTTTCCATCTACTGGGATGTCAGGATTATATAACCAACATAACCTAAAATTATGCAAGTCAAAGTCTGTGGTATTTTATTACTGTACAAAAGATATTAAAACCATGAATCCATGAGAACAACCAAGTTCTAAGCACTATAGCCCTGGTGGCAGCTGAAAATTATGTGCCTTTTTTTAAAAGGCCCATAAATCTTTGACATTCTTCACTGTTAAGAGGTATGAGACGACATGTCCCTTCACCTTGAATCTGTGCTCGATGATTGCCAAGTTAATAAAAGTATAAACAATGCTATACCAATTTCTGCTCTTAAGAAACTAGCAGCTTCCATTACCTTCCTGACTCTTGAGACACTTGCTACTGCAGGCCAGTCACAAGCTGAGAGGAACTCAAACAGCCAAATTCTGATATATAACATTCTGTATATAGTATCCTGATATATAACACAGCTAAGAACCACCAAAAGATGTATCTCTAAGCGGAGATGCCTCCATATGGTAACAGTCCCCATCTTTGAGTTTAAGTGTGCAAATGTACATAACAGTAAATTTATACATACTAACATACTGTGTAAGATATTATTTAATGGGACACACCTCAAAACATAAAACAAATCTTAATATCAATGCAATTGCTAAATATAATATAAAAAGAATTAATTCTATTCTTACTGAGTGCAAGTTGCATGCCTTCAACCACTTTCCGTTTTCCTGTAGATGGCTTTGATTTTTTACTCCGCACAGTTGATCCCCTACTGCTGATTCCACTAATGACTGACATTGTATCATCATCACCACCAGCTAGCAAAGAATTTCGATATGACATCAATGGAAGCCATACATCTTCTCTTCGGAGTGACATCTGAAAGGTCATGAACTTTTCCAAGTAAACATACCTTAAAGAGGAGCATAAATGGTTTTAGTATGTAAAGCTGTCATAAGATTTTTCTTCTGCTTTTTCCAACAAATCTTAAGGCTCACATACCATATGGAACATTCAGTGATTTATAATAAGATATGAATAAAAGGCAAAGTAAATGAATAGAAAACATAGTAATAGTTGATAATCCACATTTTCTCAAATCATATAGTAACAATTGAAGACCATTAAGTATTTTCTACAGATGGTTCTGTTCTATCATGACTTTAAGTCCTCTCCTTAAAGAACAAACTCAAGTCCTATTTCTGGAAAGAGGACTAGATTTAAACACACAACTTGATTCTAAGCCCAGTCTAGCAACCTTTAACTGTATGAGCATAGGTATATTTTGTCACTATACTCAACTTCAAACTTCATTAGTATACTATGAGCAATTTTATCTCTATCAAGATTCTCACATTACTCAGAGCTTTTTACTTTAGCACTTGTTGAATATCTACTATGTCTCAGGCACTGTGGGGATAAAAACAAAGATGAATCAGATAGGATCCCTACTGAGTACTTATTTTAAGTATTGATTCAAGTATTTATTTATTAGATTCTAAGGCTTATATGTATTATTGTGTATGACTACTATGTGTGAGGCATTTTACTCTTCAATTCTTTAACTTTATTCTTAATATTTCATGAGGAAGACATTATACTGATTTTACAGATAGAGAAAAGTTAAGGACTATATCCATTATCATAAACATGAGAATGCAGCATGATTTAAATCAGATTTCTGACACTGAATGTTCATTCAGTGTATACTCTGAATATGAAGATAATTTTTTCAACTATTAAATACAATTCATGCAACTGCCATCATAATAATTTATTTTGGCAAATTTAGATTTACCAGCTTTGAATATTCTTAAATAGAATGGCAAAAACAGTAACAAGCATACTGTTTGGTGTTAGTTTTTCAGTATTTTTTTCTCAATGACAAGAAACTTCAACCATACAGAGCAGTATGGTCTGTGAAGAGGCTACCAGTCTGAGAACTGTAACCAGTCTTTGACAAGATATGGACCTCAAGCCAAAATGTAATTGCTGATAGAGATATTTACACAACTAAGTATTCACCACACAGCTAAATGGAACTTAACGTGTATGTAGGAGTCCCTGAACCTAGTCCGCTTTTTCTTACTCCACTATCACAGAAATCACCACTAACCTGAATTGACAATTTATTATCCCATATTTTTATTAATTATTTGTCTGTAAACAAAATAGCACAGCTTTATGCTTTGTTCTTTGCACTTACCATTGTTTTTAAAATCTAACCTTTTTTAGAAGATAGCTATCAGCTAAAATTTAGCTACAGAGGTAATTATTTTCCAATAAATAAGTTTATCAAATCAGCCTGTGTGTGCTTGCTTCGGCAGCACATATACTAAAACTGGAACAAAACAGAGAAGATTTGGACCCTATGCATGGATGGCACACAAATTCGTGAAGTGTTCCATATTTTTAGGACAGCCTCTTCAATAAATGGTGCTGGGAAAACTGGTCCAAAACATGCAAAAAAAAAAAAAGGACCAAGACAGCTCCCTCACACCATGTACAAAAATCAACTCAAAATGGATAAAAAGACTTGGATATAAGACCGGAAACTATAATAATCATAGAAGAAAATGTGGGCAAAACCCTCCATGAGTTAACAGTCCAGAAATTAATTTCTGGATATGTCTACAGCAGGTAAAAAAAAAAAAATGAAGAAAAACAAACAGCTGGGACTACATCAAACTAAAAAGCTTCTGTACAGCAAAAGAGACAAAAGAGAAAACAAAGAAATCCAACTGAGTGGGAAAAAATTTTTGCCCTCCATACAAGTGATAAGGGTCTGATAACAAAGATACACAAAGAACTCACACAACTTAACAAAAACAAAGTAAAAAAACCCAGTTTAAAAATGGGGAGAAGAGGCCCAGGCATGGTGCCTCATGCCTGTAGGTGGTAGCCTAGGAAGCCATGGCCGGGGCCAGGGATTGCAGTTCGAGTCCTACCAGGGGCACGTAGAGAGATCTAGTCCCCCAAAAAAAGAGCTGGGTGGGGCGTGCGCCTGTTAATCCCAGCTACCTGGGAAGCTGAGGCTAGGGATTGCTTGAGTCTATGGTACCCGGGGCAACGTGAGCCTCTGGTTCCACAGGCAAAAATAGTGAGACCTAGCCCCCCCAAAAAATGGGGAGAAGTATTAAAAAGACCCTTCTCCAAAGAGGAAATACAAATGGCCAACAGGCACATGAAAAAATGTTCAACACCACTAGCCATCAGGGAAATGGAAATCAAAACCACAATGAGATACCACCTTACACTAGTAAGAATGGCCCACATCCAAAAAACAGGCAACAAGTGCTGGCAGGGATGTGGAGAGAAGGGAACACTTTTACACTGCTGATAGAAATGTAAACTGGTCCAACCTCGATGGAAACCTTTGTAGAAGGCCCTCAACTTAATGAAAATGGAACGACCATTTGACCCAGCAATTGCTCCCTTGGGAATCTACCCAACAGGGACCTCAATGCTTGAACAAAGGGACACCAGTGCTCGGATGTTTATTGCAGCACTATTTATAATTGCAAGGACATGGAAGCAACCCAAATGTCCCAAAATAGATGCAGGGATGAAAAAGATGTGGTATATATACACAATGGAATATTACTCATCAATTAAAACGACAAATTGGACCAGGCATGGTGGCGCATGCCTGTAAGTGGCAGCCTAGGAAGCCAGGGCCGGGGCCAGGGATTGCAGTTCAAGTCCCACTGGAGGCACATAACAAGACCTAGTTACAAAAAACTATAGCTGGGCATGGTGGCGTGCACCTGTAATCCCAGCTACATGGGAAGCTGGGGCTGGGGATTGCTTGAGTCTGTGGTACACCAAGCAATGTGAGCCTGTGGTTCCACAGGCAAAAACAGCGAAGACCTAGTTGCAAAGTTAATTGATTAATTCATTGATTGATTAATTAAACAAATAATAAAAGCAACAAATTGGATGATTTTATAACATGGATGGACTTGGAAGAAATCATATTAGCAGAAACAAGTCAAAAAGAAAAAGACAGAAACCAAATGGTTTCACTATTATATGGGACATGGGAAAGATAAACAAAAAGCCATGAAGAAAAGTCAAAACAAGTCAACAACCAAATTAAAGTACACTGCATTGGTGGTATAGTGGTGAGCATAGCTGCCTTTCAAATTAAAGTACATCACTAGGGGGTGGGGGTGGGGGTGTGGCAGGACAAGGT
>PVHY01020264.1:14789-25969 GCA_004024945.1 Uropsilus gracilis | reverse complement strand
GTTGGGAAGGAAAGGGGTGGGTCCTGTGACGTCAGCGAGTCCGAATTGCCAGAGCCCGGAGAGGGGCGGGGGGCGCGGAGCAGGGTAGCCGGGCCGCGAAAGCAAAGCCGGGAGAGCAGAGTGAGCCGGGCGCTGGTCGGCAGCCCGAGCCCCTCAGACACCTGCTCGCCCGCCCAGCCTGTCGGCGCACGCAGAGTGGCCCGAAGGCCCCCGCCGGGACCCAGTCCCTCCCCGGGCCCTCCATGGCCCGGGCCGCCGTCCTCCCGCTGTCCAGACCGTCGCCGGTGCTGCTGCTGCTGCTCCTGCTGCTCCGACAAACCGGTGAGAGACTGCAGACGCCCCCCGACCGCGCCGACTCGGCCCTGGGGGGGGGGGGTAGCCCGAGTCCCTTCCCCCATTCCAGCCCCAGTTCACCCACCCCACCTTCTCGCCCGGCCCCGCCGTCTCCGACCCTCCACACACCCCATTCGCTCTGATTCCGACCTTCTCACTGCATCCCTCTCACCCCCACACCCTTCTTAATTACAACTCTCCATCCGACGCCGGACTTCTCTGTTACCCCCTCCCCCTCCTCAGACGCTCCGGCCGAAAGGGTTAAACCCGAAGCCTCGCGCCCCTTCCCCACCCCCCGCCAATCAGTTCGTCTGGATCCGGGTTTCCGTCTCCGCTTCACCCTCCGGAACAGGAGGAATGTCTCATCCCACCCCCACCCACCCCCACCCAGCGGGAGGGTCGCGACGTTGAGGCTAGACCACCCCCACTTTTCCTTCCCGGGAGGTTGGGTATGTGAGGCCCCGGGAGGGTGGAGGGCGGAGGCAGATATCGAGGTCCTCGCGGAGGGGCTCGGAGCCCGGGCTCCGGGGCTCGGCGCCCGGGCTCCAGGGCTCGGCCAGGGCCGTGGATGGGAGTTACACGGCGGACGGGGTCAGGGCCTGGGGAGCCGGCGGGTCTGACTTCTGGGTCTCAGAAAGCGAGAAGCTGGAGCTGGCTCCTGGGCCCCAGAAAAACTAGGGAATGGGACCCGAGTGCACTGGGGTCTGGCGGAATTAGGGGCAGGAGGGGCCCAAACTTGTGGGTTACAGGCTGTGGACTCTGTGTCCTGGCTGCCAGGTAGAATGGGTAGGAAGGCGAGGGGCCCTGTGTCGTGGGCTTCAGCTTTGTGGGCGCTGGAAGGTTCAGCTACCGATTGAATTGTGGGGATTCGAGATCCAGATATCCGTGTGAGCCGGGGACTCTGTCTCTTGGGTTCTGTGTATAATCGGGAGCGGGAGGCTTAGTTGGCTGTTTTCCAGGTGGAGTGGGACCCACCGGGACTGTACCCTACGCTGTGGGCGGTCGGCGGGGCCGTCCCGAGGGAAGTTTTCCCTGTTTCACTTTCAGCGAGCCGGGCAGAGGCGGGGCGGGCGCTCTCCCGACTCCCGGTTCCGGACTCCCGGGTTTCGGGACCTTATCTGGCTTTTCATCGCGCCTTTGTCCACCGCAGCGGGAGGTGGACCTGAGGAGACCCGCCCCAATTCCCCGCCCTCCCTCTGTGCTGCCCACCACCCGCCTCGGGTTTCTCCCAACCCCCCAAGGGGAGGGGCGCAGCCCCCAGGGGAGGGAGGGGCCGGTAGGAAGCAGGTGGAGGTGCTGGCCCCGCCCCTTGCAGGTGACCTGCTGTTTATTTCCCATCTGGAAACTAGGGACACTGGGTTTTCTAGAGGGTTTGCTCAAAAACCAGGTTCTTGTGAGAATTCTTGGCCGCCTTTTTCCCAACATGCCTCTGAGTTGTCTCTGTTATGACCCTGAGCTGAGCACTGCCCCTCCATCCCCTGCCTCTCCCTTCTGTGTCAGACAAGGGGAGAGAAGGCAGGGCCTGGCAGCTGGGGGGAATTTCTTGGAATTCACCTGACTGGAGCCAGCCGTCAGCTTGGAGCTTGATCTTATGGAAGGGTTCTTGATGACCCTAGGAGACAGAGGCTGTTCCTGTTCCCATTTTGCAGATGAGCTGTGAGAGGCTTAGGAATGGCGAGCCATTTGCCCAGAGTCCCAGGCCTGTGCCCGGGAAGTCAGGTTCCGGGCTTGAGCCTTTCTTGGCTCCGCTTTACCGGGTGGGATCCAGAAAGTTCCGCCGAGCCTCCATTTCCTCCGTTGTAAAACTGAAGTGACTGACCCCTTCCTGCAGAGCTGCTGGGAGGATTCTGAGGTTTCACTGACTCCATCAGAAAGCTTAGTACTGTGGGAGGAGACTTTCCCCTTTGCTCCCCTTCCATCCCTTTGCTTTGTGCCTTGCTGTCTTCACCTCTCCACTCTCCTCTCTGTTCCCCTGTCCCCCTCCTGCTGTCCCTCCTTTCTCTCCTTGCCCTCAGTCTTCTCACCCCCAGCTTCTCTAGCTGGCATCTCTTGCTCTTCTCTGCAAGCTTTCTTCCTTTCTCCCATTTCTCCTCTCCATCCACCTCTCTTTACATTTCCAGCTCTACCACCTTCCCACTCCTGGGCCGCATGGGGAATGAAGGTGCACCACTTGGGCCTCCTGCTGGGCCAGCTCACCTCACCGCTAGAACCCCCCAGCTCTCACTGCTCATCCATGCAGCCCCACGGAAGTGGAGGGGGATGGGAGGAGAAGGGAATGCAGTCCTGCTTGTCCGCCACTGTCTCCTCTTGTTAGGAAACGGACTGGGCAGAGGAGTCTGGGTAGGTCTTCTGGCATACAGGGGGGATGCATGGAGAGAAGAAAGACACAGAGATGGGGACAGAAGGCCAACGGAGGGAAGAGACGGAAACAGGTTTAAGGGCAGAGTAACAGATACAAGCAGGAAGAAAACCAAGAGGTGGGGAAATGAAACACCGTAGAGATAGAGCTAGAGACTGGGGGAGAGGCAGGGACTGCTTGATGGGAGAGCCTGAGAGGTTCCAAGACAGCAGGGAGTCCAAAGACCCCAACATGAGTGATGCCCAGGGAGGTCAGGATACAGGCTGCCCTCAAAGCCAGCAGTGTGGAAGGGGAAAGACGGCCTGGCACAGGGAGTGGTGGGCATGGAGGGACAGGGGATGATGCGTGTGGCCACGCCCCCGCCCCCACCTGGGACACTGTTACATTTTTAATGTCCCAGCCTTGCTGAGAAATGGAGCAGGAAGGGGAGGAGAAGGGGAGAACTGGCGAGGTAACCTGGGCAGAGAGAGGGTGTCTCAAAGATGGGAGACTCGAGAGACAGGGAGACTTCTAACCTCTGAGACACAGAGAAACAGATACCCTGAACTTGAGTGTCTGACTTAAAAGTGACTCAAGACACCCCAGGAAATATAGAGTAGAAGCGTTGAGAGATTTGAGACCCCAAAAATCTGCAGAGAGCAGAGTCCAAAGACTGGGAGACCCAGCCCTGGAAAAACAGACCTCAGGTGTAGAGAAACAGGAGAACTGGGTGTCTTCTTGCTAGAGGGGTGCCCTGAGATGGATTGTGAGCCTGGATGCACCAGTGTGTGAATGTGCTAAAAGCTCTGGAAGTATATGCTCTAAGCGTGGCTCTAAGCATGCTTTAAGTGGTATTGCAATAAAGGGGGAGGGAGGACTTGAGAACCACGGACAGTAGATATGAAGGAAAGCAGGTCAGAGGAGACTCTGAGACACCTGGAGCTGGAGACAGAGCAGCAGACCTAGGAGTCTGCAAGCGCCAGGGCCAGGTAGTGTCAGAGAGATGAGCATCTGGTGTAAACCTCTGGCTGGGCAGAGAGGTTCAGCCACATCAGCCATCTCCTAAATTATCCCACCCCACCGGGGAGGCCTTCAAAATGGTCAAGTCCCAGGGGAAAGGCCAAAATTTCAGCCCAGGACAGAACAGGACCTCCTAGCACAGAGTGGCGCTTGTCAGCAGCAAGCAGGTAGGGTGGGGGTCTACAAGGCAGGAGCAGAAACCCTACTCAGTCAGGGAGCCACATATCCTGGTGGCAGTGGTGGCTGCTACTTCACCCCCCAAACCGGCTCCCGGATGTCCTCTGCGGGGGCGGGCACTGTGATTAATGCAATTAATTAATGAGGTAGCTGTGGTGGCAGCTGAGGCCAGACTTAAAGCCCTGGGCCTTCTGGGACCTGCTAGAGTCCCCTGCAGCTGCATTCACATCTCAGTGAGAAGATAGGCACCATGCTTATAGGTCTGGAGGGGTTGACCAAGTCCTAGGAACCAGCCAGGCGGGAACCCCTAAGGCCAGATCCCAGCCCTGGCCTCCTCTGGGGCCTACTAGTCGAGGGAACCCTTCTCTCTGCTTGGTCTCAGTCCGCCAGGATGTCTCTCTGTTCCCCAGAGCTACCCCTGGATTTACGCCATGTCCTGGACAGCCACTGCAGGAACCTGGCAGACCTAGGCCACAGAGAAAAGGAAGTGTGTCTGAGGATCCAGCTGATACCTCATGAAGCTGTCACTAGTGTGCCTTGCCCAAAGAAGCTGGGGGAGGCCTGTGTTCCCACAGCCACACTCCCCTGCAGGGGTGCTAGCCCTGTCCTGGCCAAGGTCAGGGCATAGGCACCCGCCCAGCAGCATACTGGACACCAGGGCCCAACCCTCCTGGCTTCGTTCCCCTGCCCCCACGTGCAGCACATCCTCCCAGTCACTGCCTGCCAGTGTCTGTATCCTGACTGCTCTTCCCTGGAATGTGCTTCTGAGCTGCCTGCCCTTTACCCCCACAGCCCCTAGCCTGGCCCAGCTGCCTCCGCTTCCTCCTAGTGCCTACCTGCTCCATGCTGGGGCTGCTTTCTAAAGCACAGGTGTCACCTCTCTGGATCCCCAGAGTTTCCAGGAAAAAGCTTAGCCACCCAATTCCACCTTGGCCTGTGTGACTAGTGTTCTTATGCCTACATTGCACATGTGTATAGCGTGCCTACCAAGCTGGACCTGGGTGAGACTCTAGGCGACAGCAGTGAGCAGGACAAAGATCCCTGCTCCCTGATGCTCATGTTCTGGTCCATCGAGTGCTGTGTGAGAAAATGAAGCAGAGAGTTTTTGTTTCTATCATAGGTTGGTCAGGCAACTCCTCCCAAAGTGAACATCTGGAGGAAGTGAGGGAATGAGCCACAGAGCAGGAAGGAAGAGATGTGGGGTTAGCATGTGCAAAGGCCCTGAGGTGGAACTTGCAGACATAGTTGAGGAACCATGAAGGAGGCTACTGTGGCAGGAGCAGGGGAGCGATTGGGAGGAGGATGGACACAGATCTTGAGAGAGTCTTTAGGCTACTGTGAAGACTAGAGCTTTATTTTTCAGTGCAATTTAGTTGATTTTTACCGTCTTATAACTCCAAAGGTTTTACTTTGTTTTCTTAACTTGTTTGTTGGTATAATAGTTTCACTAGCTCAAATTAAGAGATCCCATGTTCCAAACCATCAAGATAAATGCAATATTTAGTTCTTTGTAGGTGGAACTCAGCAACTTGTCTCTCTACAGCCTGCTAGATGTTTCCCAGACTCTACAGCATCTGCCTGGAATCTGTGTTTGCTTGTTAATTTGTAAGGCCCTTTGGCTTTCCATGTCTCAGTGACTGGGCACCACTGAATTCATAGGACTTGCCTTTTCTAAAATGTACCCCAGAAATAGAGGTTGGAAAGTCAGCCTGATCTGGTGTTCCCCACACAGGAAGGCTGTGGCGTGCACATGCACATTTTTAAAGAGTTTGGCATGTCTGCTGTCGAAATGTGCACTATTTGCTGAAGGGAGGAGCTCCTTTTCTAGACTTTTCTGGCCTGACCAATGGAACTTAGAGAATTTACAGATGACTTGAGCTTTCTCCTGAGTAAGGAAAGAGAGTTCTGAGGACTCTTAAACAGAGAGAAGGACCACTGTGTTCTGTGCTTTTAGGCAACAGTCTGTGAGGGAAGTTAGCAGGGGTATGTGTGTGATTGCAGATTAGACCAGGCTGGGTCCATGGAGACATGGTTCAATGGTAGCTGCATTTTGAAGATGGAGCTGACAGAATTTACTTCTGAAATATTTGTTAGGTGAGAGAAAGGGAGGAATCAGCAAGTTGGTGGGGGTACAGGCTCCAAAGCTTCCCTCCTGAATGTTTTACTGAGATGGGAAGGTCTACATGAATGACGGGTAACCCCACTGGTGCTGCTGAACCGTTCTTGATTCTAAATTAGAGATTTAGAATAGGCATCTTCAGCAGCCAGGGTGGAGAGCCTCCTTCATGCAGCAGATAATGACCATCTCCTAGGAGTTTGTCTCTCACAGACACTAGGGCTACAGCTGTGAGCAGAACAAGACCTCGTGGAGCTCCAGGAGGTCATGAAATATCTTGGGTGGGAAAGGGAAAAGGAGAGACAAGGTGATCTATCACTCAGCTAGGCAAGGAGAGGAAAGGTGTGACCTTTGGGGCAGAGTTTTGGAAATGAAAGACATACCTGAGGTGTTTACCCACCCAAAAAGCTACAGGTGGGATTTTAAATCCTCCTTAGCCATCAGAGGCTCAGCTAGCAACGGAGAGACTAGAAGGTGGTTTCCTCAGAAGAAAGGTAAAGATCTCTCAAAATCAGTCACAAGTACTGTGCTTTAGAACAGGAAATTCGAGTCCCAGAAAGGACACAGGGACCCAGAGAGGGTTGTGAGCTCCATGGGCCTGGACCTCACCTTCCCTTGGAAAGGAGTCTGTTCTCCTTCAAGAAGTCCTGTCTGTTAGTCCATCCCTCAGATGGGTCAGGCCCCTGCTCCAGGTTCTTCCCCTGCTTCTACCCCCTTCTGTCTTCTTGGTGTCCTTGCTGAGGACATTTTGGGCAATATTTGCCTCCCTGCCAGAAAGCCAAGGACCTGCACCTGATTTATCTCATGGCTGTGCCACCCATGCCCAGTTTGGCCCATTTGTCACTCAAGGATTCACGGAGCACATGCTTCCAGCCAGGCCTGTTGTCAGCTCTAGGGAAATAGCAGGGGTGATGTAGAAGAAACTCTGTTCCCAGGAGGCTGCCCAGTCCAGCCCAGGCCTGCTTGTTGGTCTGTTTGTTGCATGTGTTCCCAGGAGCAGGTCCTCACCATCTCACCATCCATCTTTCTCCTCTTAAGTTCTGAGACTCTCCCCCACTTCCAGGCTCAGTCTTTTTTTTCTTTTTTTTTTTTTTTTTTTGAGACTAGGTCTCGCTATTTTTGCCCATGGAACCGCAGGCTCTCGTTGCCCGGGGTACCACAGACTCAAGCAATCCCCAGCCTCTGCTTCCCAGGTAGCTGGGATGACAGGCGTGCGCCACCACGCCCAGCTATTTTTTTGGAACTAGGTCTTGCTACGGGCCCCAGGCGGGACTCGAACCGCGATCCCTAGCCCCCGCCACTTCATAGGCTGAAGCTTACAGGCACGAACCACTGTGCCCGGCCCAGGCCCAGTCTTAACCTCTGGCTCTTTTTGAATCTCTGAGTCCTTTTTGCTCCTGATTATCCTTACATCTGGCTTCACCTTTCCCTCAGACTTGCTTAGTATAAGCCAGGTCGTCCTGAGGAACCCTCAAGTGCTGTCACTTGCTGCCAGGAAAAAGCCTCACTCCTTGGTCCCAGCCTGCTTTGCTGTTTGCAGGCCTGCCCTTCCTCAACTAGTAAGGAGGGGGCACAGTCTGGTGGGCAGGTGGGTGATACATGCTGTTGCCCAAGGAAAGGCCACAAAGCACCCTCCTCAGCCCCATCCAGCTGTTGCTAGCCTCCATGAGTCCTGCATTCTGATTTTCTTTTTTTTTTTATTCATTTTATTGATTTGTCACAATTGTGAATTAATTGATCCCTCCTCCTCCCTCCTGCATTCTGATTTTCATCTGGATTTTGACCTTTAACTTCCAGATCCTTCTGTGCTGCTAGTATATAATTGATAACTTCAAACCAAAAGCCACCTGTTACTCCACCAACAGAGTGATTTGACAGCAACAAAAGAGAAATTTGGCAAGTACAGCCTTAGATCAAGTCGCACATGCACTGCGCAGATCATTATATAGGCAGTACCTGCCTATATAACCTTCTGAGGTGCTGTTACCCAACAAAAAGGAACCCTCTTTTCCTGCTGGGCAGGGAAGCAGCGCCACTTCCGTCAGAGACGTCACTTCCAGTAGGAGACGCATCTTGTATAGAAAACACTTTGTCGACTGGGCCTGTGAGTAGAACTTCCAGCCTTCAGACATCACAGAGTAACTATAGGTTAAGTTTCTGCAGAACTTTCCCAGAGAATGATGTGTGGGCCAGAAGTAAGCACAAATGAGCACTAACTGGCAGCAAGCACCCCGAAGAGCTTATGGAAGGTGATCTAGTGGATTATTGTGGGGACCCTCCAGCGGTTTGGGGTGCCCGTTGGATAGATGGAAAAGCTTAGCTTTGAAGTGTGGTCACTTACCTGGAGAGGGACAGCGCCGGTGGGAAGCCTTCACATTGTGTGTGTGCTTGCACACCTTTGCTTGCGATCCCACACTTTTGACCCCTTGTGATGCGATCCCTCCAAGAGAGAGAAGCCCTGTGGTGACACCTTTGGGTTTGAGTTGTGGGACATGAGGGGATTCCTTGAGATGACAGCTGTATCATAACTACCTTCACTCCCTGGCATGAGCCCCACCCAAAGGCCTGTACTCTGCTGGAGATGCTCTCTTTAGGGTTACCTGTTAGTGTTCCTGCATGAGGTTAGCCTCTGCACATGCTCCTCACCCCCACCTTGGTCAGAGACAACTGGGCAGCAGTTGCCCTTTGAGGTGGGCGTGTGCCCTTGGCTGTGCCTTGCTGCAGAGTGTCAAGGGCCACTTGTAATTATAGGTACCTGGCTGTGTTTGTTTATCAAGCGATGATCTGGTGTTTCCTGTGGCTGGTGCTCAGCACTGTGCAAGTATGCTTTAATCATCTGACCGCCCCCACAAGGTGGGCGTTATTATTACTCTCATTTTACAGCTGAGGAAAGTGAGGCATAGAGAATTTAAAGGACCTGCTTAAAAGTCAGAGCCAGTATGTAGTAGAGTCAGGTTGAACCCAGGAAGTCTGGGCCCTCAGTCCACGTTGTTATGCCCTGTAGAGCAGGATAACCTCTATTCTGGCATGTATTAAAAGTCAGAAGAAAAAAAAAAAAAAACCTGAGAAATGAAAATAAATAGATCCATTCAAAAACTTATATGTAAATGTTCCCAGTAGCATGATTCATAATCACCAAAAACTAGAAGATAATATTCCACACGGTGGAATATTACTTGGCCACGAAGAGGGCTGAAATCCCAGTCCAAAACTGGGCATGGTAGAGCGTGCCTGTAATATCAGCGCTGGGAGGTGGAAACCAGGAATCGCTTGAGTCCACGGGTTCGAGACTACCCCAGGCCAACATAGCGAGACATAGTCTCTAAAAAATAGTTGGGTATGGTGGGACATGCCTGTAATCCCAGCTACCTGAGAGGTTGAGGCTAGGGAGCACATGAGTATGCGTGTTCGGGATTACCCTGGGCAACAAAGTGAGACCTAGTCTCAAAAAAAAAAAAATCCCAATCCAGGCTACAACATGGATGAACTTGGAAAACATGATACTGAACAAAAGAAGTTAGATGCAGGTGACAAGAGTATATGATTTCATTTAGTGCTTTTTAAAGACATTATTATTTTATTAAGAAAAATAGTCTTCCAATAGACAATTTTTCACTAGTCTCAAGTCTACATACCATTATTCTGTTTCCTTGCATTTTTGCATATACAGAGTTAAGTTTCAGTGCCAGTCTACAACTGCAGCATTTTGAATTTTACTTTGTTTTTTAATACCTTTATCCCCTCCTCCCTCTCTTTTCTCTTACCCTCAGAGCCCTCACAGTGTTTCATGTTCACTCCTTTAGTGTTTCATGCTAGTAAATCTGCCTTGTAACTGTCCAGTGTTTATTTTTAAAATTTTGACTTGCTTTACTACCCATACATCTCTCAGACTCCTTCCATCCTGTTGAAAATTAGCTGCATTTCCCTCCAGGCACGGTGGCTCATGCCTGTAAGCTTCAGCCTATGAAGCGGCCGGGGCTAGGGATCGCGGTTTGAGTTCCACCTGGGGCCCATAGCGAGACTTAGTTCCAAAAAAAATAGCTGGGCGTGGTGGCACGCACCTGTAATCCCAGCTACCTGGGAAGCTGAGGCTGGTGATTGCTTGAGTCTGTGGTACCCTGGGCAACAAGAGCCTGCGGTTCCACTGGCAAAAATAGCAAGACCTAGTCTTTAAAAAAAGAAAAAGAAAAAGAAAATTAGCTGCATTTCATCTTTATGTCTGAATAGTATTCTATAGGATGGAGGCACTATATGCTTACATTTATGTAACATGTCCAGAAGAGGCAGGCCGGGCATGGTGGCTCGTGCTTGTAAGCTTTAGCCTATGAAGCGACCGGGGCTAGGGATCGTGGTTTGAGTCCCGCTTGGGGCCCGTAGCGAGACCTAGTTCCAAAAAAATAGCTGGGTATGGTGGTGCGTGCCTGTCATCCCAGCTACCTGGGAAGCTGAGGCTATTGCTTGAGTCTGTGGTACCCCGGGCAACAAGAGCCTGCGGTTCCATGGGCAACAATAGCAAGACCTAGTCAAAAAAAAATGTCCAGAAGAGGCAAATGTAGAGATAGAAAGTGGAGGAATGATTATAGAAAGATAGGAGGCATTGGGATGGGAGTAACTGTTTAAATGGGTTTAGGAATTTCTGTGAGGGGGGGGTTGTTATGAACGTATCCAAAAATTGATTATAGCAACTCTGCTATAATTTTGTGAATTTCAAACAATTCTTGTGAATATGCTAAAAGTCACTGGGTTATATGTATTTTTTTGAATAGGGGAGTAGGAATTATATCTTAAACCTTTTTTTAAAAAAGAGACTAAGAGGGCTGTAGGTTTTACAGAAAGTATGTTTCTGTGCAGGAAAAAAATGAAGACTACCTGCACACTTTACATTTTTATTTAAATTTATTTGAATTTATTTTATTTATATTTTATTTTAATTTATTTAAATTGATTTTGTTTCAGAGGATTCTTTTTGTACCTAAACCTTTAATAATGAAACAGGTCAAGGCCGGGCACGGTGGCTCGTGCTTGTAAGCTTCAGCCTATGAAGCGGCAGGGGCTAGGGATCGCGGTTCGAGTCCCGCCTGGGGCCCGTATAGTGAGACCTAGTTCCAAAAAATAGCTGGGTATGGTGGCGCATGCCTGTAATCCCAGCTACCTGGGAAGCTGAGGCTGGGGATTGCTTGAGTCTGTGGTACCCTG